>JAXASZ010000728.1:0-54395 GCA_038407095.1 Ceratocystis destructans
CGAAAAGTGTCGTGGAAAAGGGGGCGAGTCGACGACGAGGTTAACCTCAAAGTTGGGAAAGCGCGGCCTCAAGGCTTCACAGCTCATTGTTTCAAACAAAAGACAAAGTCTAATAAAAGAAAAAAAAGAATGACAACGGTCATCGGGGTCATAAACGTTGGCGACCATCAACCTGAAAAGAAAAGGTACCAGACCTCAAAGGTACCCCCCCGAGGGTTGTAGGAGGGAGAGTTGATTTTTTGAGGCGTGGAGCCGTATTGCTCAAGGCAACTTGAAGCCCGATGACGGCGTAGTTCTTCCGACGAAGGCATACAACGTCCGATATGGTCTAGGGGCTAGGATATCTCGCTCTCACCGAGAAGGCCGGGGTTCGATTCCCCGTATCGGAGACAACCATCGTTCTTTTTGTGTGGTGTCATAAAATCTTCTGTTTCCAAGGAGGTTTATTGTTTTTTTTTCTATGGCTGGGATCCGACGGGCCGGAATCAGCCAGTCGAGCGAGTGCGCATACATTCAGCATAGCAAAGTCACTCAGGCCGATAACCGTAGAGAATCAGCAGGCAGCGGGACATCAAATATAAGAGACGAAGAGAAAAAGCCCAATGGCCTAGAGTCGAACATTGTGATATTCTGATATGGTACAAAGAAGTGTGCATGAATGAGATAAAGGAAAGGAAAAGAATAAATAAAGGAAAGGAAAGGAAAGAAAGTAAAGAAAATGACCATGATAACGCAAAAACACTAGAAACCCAGCAATAGTAGAAAACAAGAAAAAATGAATCAAAGATTCAGTGAAGCCCGCATAGAGAGAAGAGTAAAACAAGAAAAGAAACTTAAAAAGGAAAAGTGAGTGATGTAGGGCAAATATCATTCCATCTGCCCCATACATAAAGCGCATCGCTTAGCGATGCCTATGGCTATGGCCCCGTCTGGCGCGCTTGGCTAAACCCGCCAACGCACCGTCTGACATGACTGGCGTAGATAACGGCCGGGGAGGTCTGTGGAGATTATCTCGTCCAGCATTGCTGCTACCACGTTCACGCCCGCTTCCACCATTGTGAGATAAAATGTCGGAACTGCCGCGTGGGCGGCTTCTGTCAATTTCAACACCGGCGTCCGCTACTCGGTGTAGGGCTGGCTGTGAATTTAACGACTGGGTTCTGTTGGAAACCACGTCGCCATTCGAGCCGCCGCCAGCATCGGGAGATGCAAGGCGTTGACTCGTTCGTGGAGAACGGGGCAGGCGTCGTGAAGCGTTCAAGTTGCGTACAAGCTCTGCCGCAGGGTCAAAATGGCTAGAGGGAACTAGGCGTATAGAAGAGCGTGGTTCGTGGCGACATGTCGAATACTTGGAAGGGGGGGGCGCGGAAGAAGGAGACGGAGATGGAATGCTTCTAACTGACGCGCGAGATTGTGCTAGAGAAGATTGCTCGTCGCTTTCCTAACGACGTGAGCGAGGCTTCTCGCGATCTCCGCTGCCACCAATGGGCGCTGCATTAACGCCTCCTGCTGGACCAGAATTATGGAAGGAGGCGCCACCATTGCTGTTACTATTGTTGTTGCTACTACCGCCACTCCCTAGAATGCGGATGTTGTTGGAATTTTGGTTATTTCCCAGCGATTGTCTTCCATTGTCGCCGCCGCGGTGGCGATGATCACGATCTCTTGCTACACCTCTGCGTGAATCGCGAATTTCTCGGTGCGGAGGGCCTGGGGGTGGGGGAGGAGGTGGTGGTGCATCTGAGCGATTGTTGCGGTCGCGCTCGCGGTAGTCACGAGGCTCCTTTTCACGATCACGATCAGGGCTGCGCTCACGATGATCGCGTTCACGTGGTTGGCGTTCTCGTTCTCGCTGATGGTCACGGCTGTTATCTCGTCCGTTGCGACGGCCATTGGCACGGTCCCTATCGCGACCTCGATCACGACGGTCACGGTCTGAGCGACTACCCCGGTGCTCATCAGCCCCTTGAATTCGAGCTCTGTCACGATCGTCAGAACGATCATTGGAAGGACCTGTAGGGACAGGAGGTTCGGGTCCCAAGGATTGCCGACCAGGTCCATTTTGTCTCCGGTTGCTACGATCGCCGCCTATAGACTGCTGTAAGGCGCTGTTAATACCAGCAAGTTGTCGCTGGCCACCGCCAGGTCTAGTGGAATTGCGTCCCTGAGTAGCCAAAGGCGTCAGATCCACTAGTGTATTGCCATAGGCTTCTGAATTGCGTTGACCAGAGTTATATTCTGCGCCCCCTCGGGGGCCCCCATTCGACCGGTCTGAAGGTGTCATGGCCTGGGAATGGCCAGCATTTCTTTGATTTGCTGGTGAGGGCACAGCAGAAGAAGACGGAGCAAGATTCACTAGACGATCTGGATGGACGCCATGGCTACTAGTGCTAGGATTGTTGGCCAAGCTGGATTGGTGTAGCTGGCGATGGCGATCATGAGGGCCCAATGGAGTATTAGCTGTGGAGCTTGACGTGTTTCCTTGGCGGGCGCCAGTACTTGAATCATGGCCTTGGCCTCTCCATCTACTAGTAGATGGGCCAACTGTAGGACCTCCATCAGGCGTGCTTGGCCTGCTCATATTGCCGCCGCTTACCCCAGACGGACCGTTAATTAAGGGGGTAGCATTGACACCCATAGATGGAGCATTACCTCTACCCCCAGTGCGGCCACGGCATCGAGGTCCTGATGGAATATTCTCGGGGGTTGGAGTTTGCTGAGATGTCCTTGTAGGGGCCTGATCTTGCGAGCGCTGGTGGTTTGCTTGACCCAAATCCTTATCGTTGCGATCTCTGTCTGCGCGATCAGAGCGATTGCGGTCTGTGCGGTCACCAGAAGGAGCTTCTTTGGATTCGCGGTGTGAGGAATCATTGTGTTCACTGTTATCTTTGTTGCGCCTATCAGGCCGGGAAGAATCACCTCTTCCCTCTCGACCTAAACGGTGATCCTTGCCCGCTTCACGCACATGCCGATCGTCAGTTCTGCAGTCAGCCTCCGAGCGGTCTCTGTCGCGACGGGGGGAGTGAGCCTTGCGGTCACTCCTGGAATCGTCCCGTTGCGGTCTGCTGCTGTTGCGATTGCTTTGGTGCTGTTGACTTGGAACAGACGCATTGTCTGAGGGTTGAGTGCCCATGATAGCGGCTGCACGTTCGGGATTTATGGGAGGCTCGTTAGTAGCTGCACGCTGCTGCTGTTGCTGTGCAGCACCAGATGGCGATGGGGCAGCCTGAGTACTGGAAGACGCTTCGTCCCGTCCACGGTGACTGATTGCGCGATCTTTCGCAGATCTATTTTGCCGATCATCACGTCGAGAAGATTGCTCCTTGTCACGATTATATGTGTTATCAAGTCCCCGTCTTTCTGGAGCTTGTGGGAGATCCCGGAGAGACGGACGCTCAAGGCGGCCATGTTCTAGGTTGGAGTTGTTTCGAGAGTCCCGGTCTCTGTAACGATCGCGACTTTCATCTCCGACTTTAGTGCTTGGTTCTCTATCCCAGTTTATGTCACGATTAGAGCGCTGATCACGTGGATTCTCATGGCCCTGTGATCTGATGGTTTGGCCAAAGCGATCGGCAGAGGTGCCAGTACTAGGGACAGGTGGCCGAGAAGGCAGCCCTGGCACTCTATCAGGAAGGGCGGAAGACCGGGAGTTGTCGGGACGTGAAAAGCTAGCTAAGCTTGCTCCACTATCGGGTCTTTTGGGAATTTGGAGAGACGGTTGCTGTTGTTGCTTAAAAGAGGCCCGACGTTTAGGCAGATCACGGACTTCACCATCTTCAGCCTCTGCAGATTGGGCTGTAGACTTGGCCTCGGACGAAATTAGACGGCGGTCGCTGTGGCAAAGAAAAGACGAATCAAATTAGCTCGGTATTCTAAGGCGGCATCATCGTGACCCTGTTAGGGCGAAACAGAACTTACACAAGCCGCTCGGACCTAAACTCAGGTGCAGTGGGCCGGAGGGTTGATTTGGTTGTCTCTTGATTGGATTCAGCCATCTGTGGAAAATCGCATTAGTTAGATTAGAGGTCCTCATATTATAGACAAAAGGGTGAGTTGGGGCAAAATATGTGTATAACCTAACTAAGTCTTGAATAAACTTACTGTGTTGGTGCGGAAACTCTGTACCATCACCCACTTGCTCTTGCGACGTTGAAGCTCAGATAAAGCAGTTTGTGCGGCTACAGAAAGATCCACACGATGGCCTTCAGCGCCAGGCGAAGGCTTGGAGCCTGATTCACGTTCGGCAATGCGATTGAGTTGGGCTGTGAACTGATGAGCCATGAAATCCACAGCTGGGAAGCAGTCGAGCAGACACTTGAGGATAGTTATGCCATTGCGAATGTGTAACCACTCGGAGCCTGACATGGCCGATTTCAAGGCATTGAAGATGTTCTTGTGCCATCCCCAGAGAATATCTTTGAACTGGTCGTACTCGACCCAAGTAGTAGCTACATCGTTTGCATCAAACGCTGTGGCAAAGCCATGCAAGGACCTTTTATCCGAGTCCTTGGCAATACCAAGAGCTTCGCTCTCATAAACGGCCTTATCCTTATGCCATCTAGAAAAGTCTGTCAAGATGCACTTCAGGAAGCGGCCCATGTTCTCTGCTTCACGCACAGTGCATATGAATAACATGGAACGCAAGCGATTAGCATTGAACAGACGGTCGAAGAGAGCCATCGTTTTGAAATTTGCTGCGTTATTATCGTGTAGGAAGCGTACCATGCGGTATGAGAAATCGGCCTCAGCTGGTGACAAAAGTAGGCGAGGTAAAAGACACTGTTCGATGATGGCATCAGAAACAGCATTGGGTGTTTTGACCGAGCCTTGAAACCAGTTGCCGATACGCTCATTCAACAGTTCCAGTGTTTTCTTGCAAGTGGCGCGGTGTTGTTTCCTTTCAACGCTGAGCTGAGATGCAATATCGGCAAAAGCTTTCATTTTCTCAGCACGCTTAGAGATACCCACGTGGGTCATATCGCTTCGCTCTTTAGAGACTTCCTTCGACTGAATGATAGCGCGGGTATATTCCTTCTCATAACGACCTTCGGGAACATAGATGTCGCTCATTTGCAGGGCCCAAAAAGTGGTGAAGAACTCGGGAGTAATGCGTCCCCAGCTTTCGGGACCCTTAGTTTTGGCGATATCCTCAATAAGAGGCTGCAGTGTATCATATATAATGTTTGTTTGAGGTAAATCCGCCTTAGCGGCATCGTCCACCATCTCAACATCACCATCAGTCCCAGGAGCAGCCTCGGATTTATGCACGTCAAATGAAAGAGACCGGCGACCTATCATAAAGGCGAGCGAGGCATCGAGCTTGTACTTATCCATAAGCACTCCAATCGAAGGGGTGTTGCTGGCGTAGTCGGCCGTGTCAAGGTTGTATCCAAGGAAGTCGAGGTATTGGATAAGAATTTGGTGAGAGTCGTCAACAAGCGACGAGATGTACTTGACGTGCAGTTGATCGTCGTCAAGTGTGTAAATTGCGTTTTGGCGGTAGCGGGCAATATTAACAAGTAGTTGGCCGGCAAGTTTTGAGTCTACCAAGAGCTGAATGAGACGCTTAGAGCTCTTAGCAGAATCGAAGCGTTTATCCAGGCCATTGATGAGAGTTTGACGACGTAGAGTTTCGTAGCCACACATAGCCATAATTTGGTCATCGGAAAAGTCCAACGACGGCACAATACCGCCCATTGTCGTAACCAGCTCCTTGAGAATGATAAGATCGGTGCTGTTGCCAAGGGACAATTGTTTGTTGACGTACTTGAGCACGGGCGTGGGATTCATGATAGCAAATCGGCGAAAGACCTTGCCGCTGAAACGCGACAGAGCTTGTAGCCACTTGCTAGTAAGCAATACGGAGTCCTCCTGGTGTCTACTGCGAGAGCCTGAGCCAAGAGAAGACAAAAGAGACCATACGAGCACATCATAGGCCAGCTCGGTAAAATACTTGGCACATTCAACAAAGGCTTCGATCAGATTGGCATAAGACTCAATCTGTTCCAAGGCTACCTTGAAGACAATTCCGGGAGACGAATAGCTGGTCTTCGCCAGCGTCTTCGCCATTTGGGCAATGTTATCAAGCGATAGACGCTTCATGGTACTGAGGGTCTCCAGACGCGTGCGATTAAAAGCAGTTCGAATGGCAGGCAGCCGAGAAATAGGGCCTTCATACCAGTCTGAGTATATCTTATAGCGAGTCTGGATAGGGTACAGTTGCAAAAGCTCCCACACAGAATTGGCGACACTAGGATTAGCCTTTGTCAGGCTCAAAGCAGGGACCAAGAGACGGCGGAGGAGGCTCTCCCATCGGCTGAAATTAGTTTTTGAAGGGTCGGTACGCAGGCTCCAAACACCAATACGTGTCAGCTTAGTGAGGAGAGCACAGTCTGTACCTATTCTCACGTTGGAGATATTGAGAAATGTATCACATAACGTCAACACATCGTCGACAGAGTGGCATATGGGAACATTGTCAGCCCACTCAGCCCAGTAGAAGCGATACTGAGAATTGTCTTTAGTATCGCAGGTATCCGGGAACGGCCAGCGCAAAGCCCGTCGTGAGACAAACTTTTCTGTCTTTACAAAGCCCTTGGGGGCTCCTGCTTGTGTATCGCACGTCACATCACGTGGGGGGCATTCTAAAGGCGACGAGCCTTGAGGGGATGGTCGGGCCATTTCATAAACTTCGTCAATGCTGAAGTGGCATATGCGATGGATACGGTCAATGACCTCGGGATGCGTTTCTAGAACCCAGGGATATCGCCCTATCAAATATAGGGCCTCAGGAATGGCCCCAATTGTCAAGAGAGATGTAAGCAAGCCAACTTTTTGATCTGATGGGTCAGGTAGCTTAGGTTTTTCTTTTTCATCCTGAGTAGCTGACTTGGTATCATCGTTCGATTTCAAGTTGTCGCGAATCGTGCTAGAAAGGCCCGTTGGTTTTGGAGTGTCGTCGGGGAGGGCTGCAGCCATTGCAAGTGCATTCATGGCACCGCCAGGACGACTGGTCCGCTCCTTTTCTTCCAGCTCTTTCATCTTAGTTTTGCGGAGAAGCTTCATCCCGTCCTCATCAGGCCATAGGTGAGAAACGAGGTCTGTGAGCGAAATGAAGCCGATTTTGATTAGAAGTGCAGCAAGATAGAGGAGATTAGCGGGAAGTACATCATCTGCATCACGGGCGTCGTGAGTGTAAAATCGGAGCTTGAAGCCCAGCAATTGGGCGGCTGTGCGATTTCCAGGAGCCGGAAGTGTCTTAGTTTCCATAATCCAACGCCGCCGAGCATCAACCTGAGCGGCAGTATCAACATCACTGAAAAAGGCGCTCTGGGTTTGCTCGTCAACAACATGGCGACCGCTGAGCTCAAAGAACGCACGGCTATGAAGCTCGCGGGCGCGCTCCCAGAATTTTCCATCACGCTCACGACGTTTAGCAGCAAGGGGGGAAGCTTCGGATTCATTTGTCTGCCACTCCTCAGATTCAGGCAGTGCCCAGTCGGGAAGACCACCGCAATAAGTACTATCAGCTAGCTTTTCTTCCCGTGGCCACCATGAGCTACACCGCAACAGCTTAACGTAAAACTGGAAGTGCTTGATAAGCATGGAGGCAAAAACATCAAGTGTTACGTCCAAAACTCGGCCGACGTCCAAATCAAAAGTTCCGATGAGTGCTTTTATGCGCTCGAAGGTCGCACGGGCTTGCGTACCAGTAGGAGGGCCGGCATTTCCAGCCGTAAAAAGTTCGGTCATGAGCTTAGAATATCCTTCCGTCTCTTCGCGAAGTAGATTGTAGTTTGTTTGCCGATAGAGTTGGTTGGTAGCATGACGGATGCCCAGCTTAGGGAAGGTTTCGCGAATAAGTCCAAGCTTTATCAGGAGTTGGGTATCGCAAAGCTCGCGAAGCATCATAGGTCTAACGCCCGTCGCCTTGAGAAAATAGATCAAGTGACTGCGATATCTCGTAATATCATGCTCAAAAATTACATTTAGGGTATCCGCAAAGTGGGCATGGGGCTCGAAGCCATACTGATCGACAGTGCTGTTGGCATTGTCCTCGTTGTCATTGTGACCAACGCCATGGTTATCAGGGGGGGGAGGTCCAAGAATCTGTTTCATAGCCTCGCCAGCATCGACTGGCTGCAGATTGCCGCTCAGAACAGACCATACCAGGTCCTTCGTCCAGTACGTGAGCTCATGGTAGTCGCCATCGTGCACAAGTTTAGCCGCAGAGTCGACAATCTCGTCTCGACCGCCATTGTTCCATTTTTGTAGAACATCACTTGAAAGTCGAAAGTAATCGTATTGAATTGAGGTATCGAGGGGAATGAAGGGCACAACATCAGGGACAATTGCGTCGAGATTCGCCTTTGCACTGGGAACAGAAGCACTAGTAGTTGCACCAAGTGCCGAGGTATTGGCAGTAGAGTTGACACTGAAGGTAAAGGGAGACCCAGTTGTATTGGGGGGAGCAGAAGTTGTATTGGCTGCCTGGGACGAGGAGCTCACAGGCCGCGACGATGGGCTAAAAGCCGTAGAAACGGGAGATGGGCCATTGTGAAAACTGTCCCTATCGCTAGTGGGAGTGTTGGAGGCATGAGGATGGGAATTCAACGAAATGTTGTTTGGATTAGGCCTGTTATGAATGTTGTGTGGGTGGTGAGCGTTATGCGAATCCCGATGGTCGTTTCTGCGGCGGCTGCGGCGAGTGATAGCATCATCACGATCGCGTGGGAAGTTATGCTGATCATTGGGCTTGTGCGGCGAGGGCCGATTAGAGTCTTGGGCGCCATCGCGCTTGCGCTTGTTTTGGGGGGCCATTGTAGAGAAGAGTAGGGAAGAGAAGAGGATGAGGTAGTCGTGGTTGTCGCAAATTTCAATCGGCGAAGCAGGAGAGCCGGATCGATAATATAGTGGACACGGGAATTAAATCCCAAGTATGCAGCAGATTTGAGAGAATAAACTTTTATCGGTAGAAAGAAAGACGAGGATAGCAAAAGAAGTATCACGACTATGTGAAATCAACAAGTCAGGTTGGCCGATTTACTCGTTGGCGATTGGATGGAGCATACAAGAACAAGCAAGATGTTCGGGGCGACGAGGGAGAGGCCAGTCAAATGAATGGTCGCCAGAAAAAAAGAGAATTAAAGCAGAAGCCCAGCAACAATTAAAAAAGGGAAAAAGAAACTGAAAAATGAAAATGTAGAAGCAAGCGCGCCCTCAAAAAAAAAAAAAAAAAAAAAAAGAAAAAAAAGAAAAAACCAGGAAAAAATAAAAAAAGGAAAAAAAAAAAGAAAAAAGAAAAAGAAAAAAAACCCCCCCCCCCAAAAAAAAAAAAAAAAAAAAAAAAAGTCCAATGCAAATTGAAGGATGAATATGAAAAGGTTAGGAAAAGCAGCGAGTCAAGCAGCACACAAGGGAACAAATTCAAAGAAATAAAAAATGAGTGGATGAGTTTGGTTGATGATTTCCAAGAGGGAAGCCTCATCAAAGGCGTCTCGTCGCGGGTTTGTATTGCAGCAAAGCAAGAAGAGGTGGTTGTAGCGTTTGGAAAATTATCGCCAAGCCAGAGGGGAGACCTGACGCATCACGGCTGTTCCTAGGGTCGCGACACAAGGCTGATATATGCAATGACTAAGCAAGGCTGGCAGACAGCATGTGCTGCAATGCGGATAAATGGCTTCTGCAATGCGCTTTATGCCGGTTTCTCTATTAGTGCAAATTAATAATAATTCCTTTGTCTAGTCTTAACACGCAATCCTTGCTTCCTGTTGTCTCCATTGGTTCCTGGTCGGGCCGCTGTGCTTTGTCTCGAGACCTTTTACGCAAAGCAGAGATGGGGCTGCTTTGACTCTGATGCTGGAGAGGCCGTTGAGTTGAGCCTGAGATCGTTTAGATTCCTACAGCCTCAAAGCCTCAAATTCTCAGGGCCTCGGTGCCTCAGGGCCTCAGTGCCTCAAGGCCAAGCCCTCAAGCAGTCAATCAATCCTCTTGAGCAAAAAGGCTTAGCTGCAGCCGCTGCAACACATCCTTTAAGTGGACTCCTTGTGATGCCATCTTCATGTTTTCTGATTCGTCGGCCAGCTGTCACGGTGGGTCTCTGGCTGAAGCTAGGAACAAGCCACACAAGTGGATGAGAGTCATACAGGAGTTGAAAGCCAACCTGAAAAGGGCCTGGAGTTCCTATTTAATCTGGCGTTCATTGTTCTCTTTTTCTCTTTTGAATTCTCTACGTCCTCTTGGTCTTACGCACAGCCGGTCGCGCTTTTTCTTGGTAGTCGCACGTTGCTCTTTTTGTCTCTTCATTCCTGGCCTTCGTTGCTCTCTGCTGCTGGCTTCTCACTCGCCTTATCTTATCTCCTCCCCTAATCTCTCTATTCTCTCCATCTCTTTATTTCGTCATGTCAGCGTTGCCTCAAGTCGAGGCCATTTCTCCGGCCAGCCAAACTCAAAAATATGGTCAGTACCATGACTAACATATACCACATGTCTTTTCCCTACTCTTCCAACATCTCTTGTTCATTTTTCAGCCTTTGCGTCACCTTCACTTGACACCACAATCCTACCCCGCTATCCCTCCCTCTGTTTTACCCACCCATATCCTCTCCCTTATCCCTCCTCACCCGCCTTTAATAAAGAACAGTGACTGAATACTTCCAAGTAAGAACGCATTCACAACCGGAGAATCCGTTTGCCGCCTTGATCCCCGACCAGGAAATCGCCATTATCCCCCAGTTTACCCTCGAGTCCGGTGTCACTCTCTACAATGTACCTGTTGCCTATACCACCCGTGGCACCCTCTCACCCAATGCCGATAATGTCATGGTCATTTGCCATGCCCTGACCGGCAGCGCAGATGTCAGTGATTGGTGGGGTCCTCTTCTGGGCGGCCCCGGCAGGTCGTTTGATACATCACGTTTCTTCATCGTTTGCATGAACAGTCTCGGCAGTCCCTATGGAACTGCCAGTCCCGTCACGAGCAAGGACAACGACCCGAGCAAAGGCCGCTATGGTCCCGAGTTTCCCCTGGCCACTATTAGGGACGATGTCAGGTGAGTTTTGGGTATCTGCCATCTTCTCGCCGTGCCCATACCGTAGCTAATAGTTTCCACAGACTGCACAAGATGCTACTCGATGATCTTGGAGTCCGGCAGATTGCTGCTGTGATTGGCGGCTCATTGGGCGGGATGTTTGTTCTAGAGTGGGCCTACTTTGGCAGCAATTACATCCGCTGCATCGTACCCATCGCTACCTCTAGCCGGCATTCTGCCTGGGGCATCAGCTGGGGAGAGGCCCAGCGCCAAAGCATCTTTGGCGACCCCAAGTATGAAGACGGCTACTACTCGTTTGATGACCCGCCATCTACCGGTCTTGGTGCAGCCCGTATGTCCGCCCTTCTAACATACCGTAGCCGTGACTCGTTTGAATCCCGCTTTGGTCGCAACGTTCCCGACTCTTCCAAGAAACAGACGATTATCCAGTCCCGCCCACCTTCCAGCACTCCGAATGAAGCCCACTTCCATATCCACAACGATGGCCACAGAATCAAATCTACTGCCCAATCCCGTGACGGCTCTGGCAGTCCTAATTCGCCAGTGACACCGACCGAGCCAGCTATTACCTCCACCACACCGTCTAGTCCGACTGGTACCACCAACAGCATCACAACTTCCACTGCTACTACTGCCCCCGAGAAACACATTCCTAGCGTAGACCCACAGTTCCATGGGCCCGAACGTGTCTGTGTTGTCTCCAGCTCCAGTTCCACTTCTCCAACTGACGGAGACGCGCTTACCACGACCTACTTCTCCGCCCAGTCGTATCTCCGCTACCAGGGCCAAAAGTTTGTGAAGCGATTTGATACCAATTGTTACATAGCCATGACGCGCAAGCTTGACACACATGACGTCTCGCGCGGTCGTGCCGCATCCATTGCCGATGCGTTGGCCATGATTGAGCAACCTACACTTGTTCTTGGCATCGAGAGCGATGGTCTTTTCACCTTTGCTGAACAGCAGGAGCTGGCCGCACATATCCCGAATGCACGTCTTGAGCGCATTGAGAGCCCTGAGGGCCATGACGCCTTTTTACTGCAGTTTGAGCAAGTCAATCGCTACGTGCTAGCTTTCCTCAAGGAGGTCTTGCCGGATATCATGGATAAAGAGGGCAATATAGTTGAGGAAGAGAGCGTGGGCAAGCTCACCAAGTCAAGTGTGTTTGGCGAGGCAGAGGTAGAAGATATTACAGTGTGGTAAATTAGGAAAAGCCAGCTATTAGAGTCATGGTTCCCGTCAAAAGCAGGCATTTCAACTCGGACAAATAATTATCAGGAAAAATAAGAAGTATGATGCGTTTTAGGTTCTCTCTTTTTACTTTTTCTTACATAAGTGAATTCAAGGCCATGATCAGGAACGGTAAAAATGAGAAACACGGTGAAAGAAGTTTATACATCAGTACAAGATGGTGGAAAAACAAATAAATGAGCCAAAAATAAAATAAAAAGGAATAGGAAATATCAATAACAAATGAAAAGTTGCCTATAGGGCAAGTAGAGAGTAGAATCGAAAAAAAAAAAATGAAAATGATAATATAGTAACGAATGTATGCAATGGACAAATATGAGAGGAATAGGTTCAGAAAGAAGTAGAGAGAAAAAGGAAAGGATAAATTAGTAATGAGCGTGGAGAGAAAGGTTTCGAGCAAGTGATGGCGGGATGACGATGCTAAATGGGAGAAGAGGAAGATGAGAGTCTGGGATTGGGGGAACTAGCGATGAAGCCCATTAGAAAGCAGCACTAATTAACTAGCCCAATCAACCCCCAATCTCATATGCTCTCACCAATGCGCTCCTTTGCTGCAACCCGCTTCTCCATCGCTTCCTTAAGCAAGTCGAGTTTGCGTTGCGTAACTGCAATAGCCTCTTTGATCTGCAGCTCGTCCATTTTCTCTTCGCGTAGCCGATCTTCTACTGTACGTGATTCACTTGGCTTTCTGCGCATTCCTGGTGGGGTGCCAGAAGAGGTTTCAGCTGGATCGCCCATCATTCGACCAAGCTGTACGCGCTCCTCAAGCCAGTCCCATAACTGGCTTTCCTCGCGACGCCACATTTCTTCGTACGCTACAATGCGATCAGGATAGGTAGGGAAGCCCATATATGCATGAGCGCCATTGTTATACACGCCAGTTGAATGTGTCCTAGGCTGGGATCCAAAACCGAACCATGTTGCTATCAGCAAGCCAGCAAGGAGACCATACACAAGATGGCCTGCGAGGAAAGGCTTAGCAATGTCTATAACCGGTTCTAGGAGGAAACGCGCTGGCTCTAAAGGTCCCCAGTTCGTTGGAGGGGGGGCAGGGGCAACAGCCGGAACAATAGGACTGGATTCGGCAGCATTGCTCTTGCGAGCCTTCTTCTTGGACTTGGTGGCAGCGCCACTGTTAGTGCCAGCTCTAGGTCTGGCTGAGATAGCAAGGCGGATAGCTCCAAAAAGATCATTGCAGTATTGCACTTGACCATCATTGGCACCCTTTTCAATGGGACCTATTATCAACGATATCAGCATTGTATCATCCGAGAATTGAAGAGACTTCGCCACTTACTTTTTATCCAGCTCTTTCCTGACCATTCTACCGTGCAGTTTACCTGTATGCGTGTTTGGTTGTTTTCAGCCCACGAAAGACAGTAATGTGTCTTGACTGTGAAGACGTTACCACTAGGCACATCGGGAGTTTGCGTAGACACAGTCACGTTGACTGCCTTGTTCAAATCTATGGCGTCCAGTGTTTCGGTAACAATGCACTTGGTCTGCTTTGGGCCAATGGGCGCGTTTAAAGGCTTAATGTAGGTAAAAGTCCGTGTCTTGTTGTCAGAAGTCAAGCCTTTCCTTTCCTCAGCCGTGTATTCGGAGCACCTTTGATTTTCAATAATAAATTTCTGGATGAAATTGACTGACGCAGGTCCAAAGAGTAGGTCATAAACCTTTCCCAAGGGAGCCGGCATGACATCGTCACCGACAACCCGGTCGTAGTGGTTAGCTTCATCACCGCAATCAGTTGGGCCATGGGTAGCAGGACCGGGAAAGTCCTGTCCGCTACCAACTGCTGCAGGAGGTGCATCACTAGCAGTGCCGCCAGTCCCACCAGTAGTTGAAAGTTTGCGGGTACCAGTCTTTTCAGTATCTGCTTCGGGAAAGCTAGCATTAGCCACGGTCACGGATTCCGGGGTACTATAGGTGTTGTCATCGTCCTCGTCGTAAACATCATCTTCTTCATCGCTACCATCTTCGGAGCCGGAGCGATCATCATCATGCTGTAGAGACACTGTAGGATCATCCATCGTCTTTTCGGTCTTATCCGCAGTTATTTCAAGAGTGTGGTGGCCAAGCTTCCATATGTTGATAATGAGATCATAAGTAGCATCACGGCTAGTGAAACTAGCGAAGATATGCCTGTTTTGGAGAGTAGAAATCATCAGGCCATTTTTGAAGATGAGTGCAGTGTTCCGCTTTTCGACAGCAACAATTTCATCGAACCGGATGACCAAGGTAGTTATCCAGCCAAGGATGTTGCTGCTAAAACACAGGTGACCTTCCGAGACATAAAGGCGGCCTTGACACAAAATTTCTCGCTGCAACGCACAGCTATAATCTTCAATGAGATAATCATCATCGGGGACGCTTTTAAAGAGCGTGTGGAAATCCCTGTTGCGTTTCTTGCTAGCAATCGCAAAACCTGTGAGTTTAGGTACGCTCGTACTATATGGTGTGTGTAGTGGAAGAGATGAATGATTGACAGCAGCAATGGCAGCTCCAATAGTATTGCCAGTTGCTGCTGAGCCTCCTCTCTTGCGATGCCGCTCTAACGCACTTCTTATACTGCCACTACGGTGGATACCAGTAGCCGTCGCCACGTTGGCGTCCCCATAGACACTATGATTTGGTGAAGCATCACTAGTAGTTTGTTCATACGTTGATCGAGAGTGTTCATCAGCACCCGTCTCGACGGAATGCTGAGGATCGGCAGGCGAAGATTCGGATCTTCCACGCAAAGGTTCATGAGTGATGTCATTTGGCACTTGGCTAGGATTAATTGAAGACGTATTTGCCATAGAAGCCGGATCATTGAACCCCAGTTGACTGAGACTGAGATCTCCAGCTCCAAGTGTCTTCACAGCCGGTTCTTTACGTTCCATTGCGGTTGGAATAGTGGGGGATGGAGCGAGCTCAAGCTGTGGAGTACTAGGCGATGCAGCTTCGGATACCGAATTTGAAGTTGAGAGAGAAAGCGAACGCGTCCTTGTACCTCGTGCGGTGCTGGCTGTGTTGACGATACTATTTCCAATAGATGTAGCGGCGCTTTGTGCAGCCGATAGCATAGAAGACAAGAAGCCAGATGATGGGACAGGGATATCAGGTATAGATTCAGGCGTGTCGTTGAATGGTGTGTTGCTAGCACTTTCGGGTGTGGGTGAGAGGGGGGGGCGTGATATTTTGGATAATTTGCTTGGCCCAGTACTCCCGGAACGAAGACGTCGTTGTCCTGGGAGGATTCCACTTGTAGAAACACGGATGATTGGCGGTGGTGGGGGCTGTACTACTGGACCGTCCAGTGATGGCGGCTCGAGAAAGGTTGAAGAGGGCGAAGAAAATATGCTTTTAATAGAAGACTTTGATGAAGGGACCTGCGACTTGGTTGGGGTAGGGGGGGTGTTTATTATTGCAAAGACGGGAGCCTTCGTACCGGTAGGGGGAGTCTTGGGAGGAGTTACCGAAGACTGGCTGTTAATTGGTGTGGGCAGCGAACGTTGGCTGGAATCCTGTGCTATGTATGAAGAGGAGTCGTCCTCTTGCACAAGAGCTAGGGAGCTAGCTGCAGGTACTTTGGGCAGGTCGTGAGACTCTGGTAAGATATCGCCAGGTTCTGAAGTAGAACTAGCCAAGCTCGAGTTACTCTTTTTCACACGAAATATCCCACGTAGCTTACCGCCGGGCGATGGTGAGCGACGTGAGCCGGGGCTCTTGGTTAATGCCAATCTGGTTGAGCTGCCGTTGGCACTAGTGTCAGAACGGCGAATGCGTGGGAAGGTTGAAGACTTATGGGAGCTAATCTGGTATGAAGGGTCTGGCTGCGATCCGTCTCGTGATTCTGGGCGAGAGCGGGCTATTGAGAGGAGCGACGACGTGGAAGGTTGGTTTCTCAAGGTTGAGTATGCAGAAAATGTGTAATTAGACGCGCTGTTCGCCGATCTAAGTAGCGACGCAAGTTAGGATCACAGCCCCGATGGTATCAAGGATGGCGTAGTGATGAATTGAATAGTAGGCCATCGAAAGAGGGAGTGTCGAAAACGCCAAGGCGCAAGGTGAAAGTGGCCGAGGGAGGGAGGAAAGAGGAAGAAGAAATAAGAGGGCCAGGACGGGGAGGGGTGGGGAGGGTTTTGATTTGCGATAATTGGGCAAATAATGATACAGAGACAGGAGAGATTAAGCATCAAGAAATCAACCTTGAGAGATAAGTTGATGGGAAATCAGAGGGAGAGAAGAGGGAAAAGAAAAGAAACAGCAGAAAACAAGAAGAGGGCTGCATTTGATTGGTGGGCAAATCATCGACTCCGTCCACGCAAGACCACAGATTAGGCAAAGGAAGACAAAAGCCCTCCCTCCTCTTCCTACTGCTTACTGGGCATCAACCAACCATACACAGCCAACAGCACAGCACATAAACTGCTCTTTGAATTTGAGGACAGTTTCGGTCACTCCAAGTTCAGTGACCACTAAGTTCGCTTTTGTCACTTGACAGGGATATTGTCTGGGCTTGGGCTTGGTTTGCAGGGTAAGGGAAGGGGACAAGGATAAAGTGGTTTTCTCTTCTCTTGATACTCAATGTCTTTGCTAGAGCCTTGTAACATAGCTAAGACAAACAAAACCAACTGTTACCTTGAATAGAGCTTCAAGCAAATAACTTTGAGAGAACAAGAGGCCCAATGATGAAGTTCTCAAGCAGCATGCGAGATGCAAACAACAGAAACAAAGAAACAAATAGCTTCTAATGCATATGGACAATGGATTTATGTGCAGGTAATTAAACTTACATGTCGAGGTCTGTGTCTTGCGGAGAAACAGCTTGAGGGGTGGGGGGCGAAAGTGGTGTGCTGAAGCGCTTTTGCTTTTCTTCGCTACTAAAGCTATTGCGAAGTCGTCCCCGAGAAACCCGGACGGGAAATCGGCCAGCCCGGGTATCCTCTTTTGGCGGAGTCGGGCTGGTCTGGCGCAGTCGTAGAGACCTTGATACAGAGAGGGATGTTGAAGGGATAGGTGAAGAAGAAGGGGGGCTGATAAGTTCCGTTTCCTGACGAGAAGCACCCATGATATAAAACGAGCCGGCAAATTGGCTCTGAGAGAGTTGTTGATATCACAACAGTACACGAAGCGGAGAAGGCGTTTAGTTTAGCCTAGAGCAAAAGTATGTTTCGTTGTGCTGTTGCAGTTCGCGCTATATCAACAGCGCCAAGCTATGTGCTGCGTAACTTATCGACCAAGTACGTAGTGCCTTGACGGGTAAGGCAACTAACTAAGTGAGCCCCGAACAAGAAAAGAAGGCAAAGAAAAAGAAAAAAGGGAGGCCCAAGGGAGAGTTTAAGGCGAGACAAAGACTTGCTTGTTCCTGCTCGACGTGTAAGTCTGTGTCTGTCAAAAAAGCAAAGAAGCTTCAGAAGAGCAAGGACAGCTGCGAAATAGAGATCAAGAGGCTTGGTGTTGTTGTTGTTGCTGCTCCTGTTGTTGTTGTTGTTGTTGCATTTAAGGTGTAGAAAAGAAAGAAGAAGAGAAAGGGAAAAGCACATCAAGTCAGAAGCCAGAAGTCGAAACAAAATAGAAAGCCCGCCAGAAAATACCAGGAACACAGGACAAAAGCCAAGACCTTACCAGAAGCACATACATGCCCCCTCCCTGTCTTATGAAACCTAGTCAACCTTTGCTGTGGACTAAAACGCTCAGTAGCAAATAGAAAGTAGATGCTGGGAAATAATCGGCCAGAACTTGCATCCATGGATCCATGGAAGGGATTAGAAAAAGGCTTCTTTTTCAGGGGAGACAGCGGTATCCCAAGGAGACGACGCAAGATCAGAGTCTAGGAATGCTACGCTCAGACAAAGAAGATTTCGGACATGTCGGAGTGTGTGATTGGCCGTAACTTATTGGCGGTGGTTTGTTTGAAGATCAGATTGAAGGGGAAATTTTGTCGTGAGGAGGAGGACAAGATGAGGGAGAGGGGGGGAGAGGTCGCAAGCTAAGAGAGGAGAAAGAAAGAGAAGAGAAGAGACAAGTTCAATGGCATAATTGATACAGGGATAAAGAGAAATAGCGGCAGGAGAAAGACGGGGGAAAATGAGGGGGGCGTTGAAGTTCACAGCATCGGCACCAACACCACAAGATGGGAAGGGAAGGCTGCTAATGAGTGCAGTAGGCACCCATTTTAGGGCAACAGAGAGCAAACGAGGGAGTGGGGAGTGGGGAGCAGGACTTTGCAACAAGAAGGAAAGTGCGTTTTCCGTGTGGCCAGCAGTTTAAGGGTCACGCCCTACTAGTACGGCAGGCAACTACCAACACCACAGAGCTCAAAGGTGATATTCACTGTTTTGTCTGCTGCCTTGGGTCGAGATGGGATCCCATGTTGACAATTGATAAGGACGGAAACGGAAGGAGCAGGGGGCATCGAAGGCAACAGCATCTACTCTTTTATTATCATTTTACCCTTCTGCGCCTTCCTCCCTTCTCCCTTCCCCCCCCCTCTCCGCCTCTCCTTCTTCTCCTTCCTTCTTCTAGGGAGGGAAAGAGCTATCCGGGAAGCTGCCCAGCCCACGATGGATGATGGATGTCCTTGCCCTCTTGTCTTCTATCGTATATCCTTGACCATGACACTCTACAAAATCGACAACAGACAAACAAGCCTTGCCCAGGCTGCTACCGGCTGGTCAGCATCATTCCAACAGTTCGCATACCAATCCTGCCTGCCCTATTTCGTTCTATCTGTTTGTACTTGTCTTGGTTTGGGCTCTAGACTATGTTCTTCGTCACAGGCTCAGGGGCCGTCATTTCCGTAGGGGCAAGCTGCAAGAAAGGGTTGGTCCTGCCTGGCCTTAGGATTCTCTACTTAATGCCGTTTTTAGCTCTTTCGTTATGTTACTTTATACCCCTTTTCTTGGTAAGCACAAGCTACAAAGTTGTACCCGTATCCGTGTTATACACATGCTACTCGTATATGACTATACGCGCATCTACTTGCTATACTTACATGTCGTGCGTCTGATATAATATATGCATATGCACATGCATCCAGCAACCTTTCACATGTCCACTATGGTGCATTCGCTTTATCCACTCACACATAACCCATCTTATCCCTCTTATATGCATCCCCCTCGTTCCCCCTTTCACGTCTTTATGAGTCCAAGCTTTCAGGGCTTCATCCGCTATATCAGCCAAAGGTTGCATCTCCATAGGCCTGTCCAAAGTTTCATGAGCACTAGCCATCGTGAGAATGACCCCTACTATGGTTATTTCGCCAGGCATTCTGTTCTTTCCGGCTCCCGCCTGTTCCGGATGGCTACATGTCGCTTGTAATTGGCGCTGGCTGACAGGTGCAAGTAAACACACCCCAAGAAATAATTATTGCCAGAATGCCACTGTCGCAAGTTGATCAGAGCATGGGAAGCTAAGCCTAAGTCTAAGCCTAAGCTTTTTCATGAGCTAAATTTTGCATATTCTAGGGGAACTTGGGGGCAGACCAAAGTCAAGAAGAACGCCGGCATTTGGTCTGCGAACAATACAAAAAAAGGATCTTCAACTACGGAGTCCTACGTATGTCAACAAAGCCGTCGCCGTGTACCACAAGTGGCAAATACCAAATATCTGTTTCACGAAGGTAGCATGTAGTATACAAGAGGCTTAGCACTAGCGAATTATCTTCTGTCTGTAAGGTCACATGATCTCAGTCCATTAATGCCTGCTCTTGTAACCCTAGGAAAGCCTTAAATACTAACCCTGTAAGTGTCGGAGAAAGGCCCAGCCACAAACGATGATCATCAAGACCGCCATTTTAACTTTCCAGGTTGACAAAGCTACACTCCTATACTTCACTTCTTACACTACTTATCTTGCGAATACAACCGTGTCCCTAATCTTGAACTCTAGTGCCACTCTCTAAATAGCATCCAAAGAAAATAGAGGCGCTATGGAGACTTCACCCCTCGTGAAAGTGCGTCATAAGCTACAACCCCTCACCTCCTCCTCTTCTGCCTTCTACTATTCGCTACCTATCCATTAATGCGCAAAGTCACTAATTTATAATATCAACTTCTCCCTCCCTGTATAGGCCCACGATCACGCGAGAGCTGCGGCTCGCGCTACGCAAGCGGCAGATACAACAGTAGCCATCAATGAACACACACTTGCTGCCGGTGAATTTGCCTTGGCAGCCAATACTACATCTAGTGTTGAAGCCTTGCGTACTCTACGTCTACTTGAAGATCATCACAAACGACTTGCTAAGCTTCTGGAACTACCAGTGCGCGCACACAGCGCCCAAAGACCCACCAATATCACCATTTCTGGATCCACGAACTCCGACGGCTCCAAAGCTGATGGCGAAAAAAACAGCGACTGCGATGGAAAGGAAGAAGTTGACGCTGGCACAAAGCAGACTGGCAGCGCAAATGTCAAGGCTCCAGGCCAGATACCCTCGCTGGCCCAACCACGTTTTCCACAGCGCAATATCGCTGAGTCTATCACGAACAATCTCAACTCTGCCCGTGGAATTCGCTCCAAGTACAGCGGCTCACTGTCTGCACCTAGTATATCGAATGACCCTGCCTCGGGAAGTCTAGAGACGCTCCCCCACAAAGAAAGTAGTCGGTCGCGCATGCAGACCATGCTAGATACCGAAAAGGCTGCCAGTGGCCAGTTCCAAGATCATAGTGCGGCTGCGCCAGTTGCCACTAGCGAAGACGGTTACTCGCGGTTCTACAATGCCTTTGGGTCGATAATTAACCGTATTTCGTCTCCATTGGCCTTTGCTGGTCTACCGCTTGTCTCGGAGGATCCACCCGCCCGAACTGCAACTCCTGTAATAATCGAGCCTGCCAGCCGACGTCGCGGCTCTAGCATATCGTCGAGATCCGCTGCACCAGCCAAGCCATCTCGTCTGTCCGAGTCAAGCCTGGCTGATCCAGACTTGGGCAAAATATACTCCAAGGCCACAGTGCGTGCAATGCAAGGACTGCCGGTTAATGAGTCATTTTATGTAGTTCCCCCTAGCGGCCATACTGTGTCTTACGCCAACATCCTCAGCTATGCCGACAAAGAAAAGCGGCGTCTTACGGCGTCGGCATCGCAATACAGTAGCGCTTCTGCAACGGCTGCTAGTGATGAAACCGATGTAGATTTTGTCGATGCTGGTGAAGGCCTCCCTGGGATGTCAAAAAAGCGCACGATGCGCCAGGGCCAAAGCGATAATGAGCTGCGTCGTGCTGCCGATGAGCTACGTCGCCAAAACGAGGGATTGCAGGATGTAGTGAACACACTGCAAAAGCGGCTTCGTGTCTTCGAGGCCAGCGCCCAGAGTCTCACTGAGAGCAGAATCATGAGGCCCAAGTCGCCAAACAGCATGAGCACTAGCGGCTTGCGAGTGCCTCCGCCACTAGTCTCTCCCACGGGCCTGCTGGGCGACGATGCATTGAAACGTGAAAACAAGGAGCTAGAGCAAAAGTTGAGCGAGGCGCTCCAACGCCTGGAAGTAGTGGAAAGGGACAATGAAAAGATGCAGAAAAAGCTACGCAAGTACAAAGAACAGTGGGATGCTCTCAAGGAGTCTGCAAAGGCAAGGCGGACACCAAAGATAGGGACGGATGATGATTCTATGGCAAGTAGAATTGTTTAGTCCAAGCAAAAGAATGTAAAGGGACACTCTCTAACTCAGGAGCACGACAATGGAGTAATCTGCCAATTCAACAAATTTGGAAGTCTTTTGTTTCATTCCCATGTAACTACGCCCACCAAAATGAAACACTGAAGCTGGTGCTGAGACTGCGCACGTAGTGCCACCATCCGTATGGTATGTAGAGACTATCGCCAGGGCCTAAGATGCAGTCCCAGTATTCGGCTTCATGAAATGCCACTTTGGCCTCTCCGTGTAGGCTCTGTTCCATGTTTTCATCATCCTCGGCTTCCAATTCTCTGTCCCAGCCCTCTTCAACACCGACGTCGACAGTTGCCGTATTAGACATATCAATGCCGTTTTCTGGTGGTCGCGGTCGCAGCACATTGCTATACTTGGGATGGTAAAGCCGCACATACTTGCGCCCAACAACTTGTACGAGGATGTTATGTGTGCTGTCTGTATGCAGTGGTGTGATGGTTCCTGCCGGCCCAAACCAGGCATTTAGCCGCGGGTCTGAGTGTGCCGATGCTGGTGATGCGAGTGGGGGCTCGGCCCAGCACAGATCGGGGATGGCTACGTCGGCGCGCAAAGACGGGATCTGGGCGAATAGGTCGTGCTGTGCGAGATAGCCACGGCGAGAGATGGAAGATTGGCCCAAGGGCTTGGACCGTAGGCGTTCCGATGTATTTTGAATAAACTCGGAGAGAAACGTGCGGAACGGGAGGATCTTTTGAGTCCAATTAGCGTCAATGTAACTCCGGCCAATCTCAACAGGGACCAACCGACGGCCAGCAAAGGTGGATTGGAGGAGATATGCAGGCTTGGACCATGGGCGGGATGTCATGGCCGGCCAGTGGTTGGCAAGATCAGTGAAAATGGCCGGAGCAAGGTTTTCCGGCGGTGTTTGAATTAAATAAGACTCAAAGGCATCCACAGAGTAGTCGGACAGCCTTGGTATTGGATTTACTACGGGCGGTGTAAAAGCCTCGTGGGAGCAGAACATAGGATAATCTGCCCATGGGCCCTCATTGCCGTTGCCATCCTTAATACTTATTCTCATCTTCTTGTTTGGGCGTTCATCGCTATTTGCGTCATCCCTAACGCCGAGTGCCTCCTGTGTTGCTTCCTCAAGAAGTTTCAATACACGGTTCATCCATTTCTTGTTCCGCGCTTTGACGGGATTCCCGCCTGCCACTATAATAGCCATGTCGAGTGTCTCCACCAGAGCATCGACTGTTTTCTCCAAGTCGTCCATAGCCCCGTCGATTATTGGATTTCGCCTACTCGTTACAAGCGGGCTGTTGAGTAAGTGGACGTGAAACATCAAGATACGTGTGTCGGCATAGACCCTTCGCCAGCCATCTAACACTGCTGAAAAGGGCCGAGCATAGAACTCAGCTGTAGCGATTTCCAATATATCAGTGAGCCGCCTTTGTAGGAGCATCTGTTGCTCATGTTCAACCGGGACCCTGGCTCTATCAAGGCTGTCGCCAAGCTCCAACCTAGATCCCAGAACTGTAGCATTGTGAATCGTCAATATCAGCGCTGCTTGTCTTTGTAATAGCTGAGCTACTGGGAAGGGGCATCCAGAAAGCTCTAATGGGCAGTCTTGTGAAGAAAGTAATGATGGCTCGGCGCAAGCTGCCAGCAGCTCAGATGCTATTGCAGACGAGGCGGTCAGACATTCTTCTAACAGAGTAGAGACGCTCATGGAAGGCTGCCTAGAAGCAATAGAGTTAAAAATACAAACAGCAATTATCCATGTACCAGTGTTCTTGTATTCATACAGAGATATCAGTTTCATTTTAGAAGTACATACACTGGTAATCACCAAGTCACGTGATGCTCTCGATTTTATCACCAAAAAGTGGGGGAGAATTTCTTGATTCAAGGCATGGCACTTGCTGCCAAACCACCATAAAAAGAACAGAGTGAGATAAAGTCCAACACACTACGAGAACATAATGAAAACACTCTACAATGCCTTCATCCGCACGCATCACATTACCTCGCGCAAAAAGGTCCAACGTCTACGCCATGCTGCACAAGTCCTGCAAGTTGACTTTGTCATGCTAAGGTTCGGCGGCGCTCCGGGCCTCATGTATGTTGAAAGCCAGAGTGAGGAGGCTGTTACTGAGTGGGTAGCAACCGTGCATAGCCTGAGGTACAAGGACTACAGGTGTCTGCGAAAGCCATCGCCGGTACAAACAGCAGAATTTGGTGTCCAAATGGGTACTAACATAGCTGTGGAAAGACTCGGGGACGGGTTTCACGAAATTGATTCAGTGGCCGAATTTGGCAAGCAAATAGATCTAAGAGGTTTACGTGATTGGTGGCAGAAGGCCATGGGATACAGGTCAGAGTGATCATGCGAGGACATGCTATGTCCGTCCGTCTTCACATCAACTGCACTTAGATCTTCACGTCACACGAGACTTTCCAAAAGAGGCAAGGACCTCGCGTTATCTTATCTGCAGAAGGGCTTGCCTTCTCCACTCTAGACATATAACAACCCATCAGCCCATTACTCAGACGACAGGTACAACATACCTTGTCTTGGCAAAAAATAGACGTGACAATGGGTAAGTCAAGACCTGGCGATCTCGTTTTGGGACTTTGCTAGACTAGGATAGCTCTAATGGCCCAAGTAGATCCTTCAGACGTGACTATCCCCAAGGTTCTCTCGGACTGGTCTGTAGAGAAGGCACTTGCCGTCGGACCCGTAGAGAAGCCAAAGGAAGGGCGATCGCAAGACTCTCCTATTGAGTACTTTCATCTTCTCGAACGCTTAAAGATTGTTAAGCGCGAAGGGTGGAAGCGCCATGGGATTATGCGGTACGTAGAGCTGCTATCTTTTAAAGCGCCTGAAAAAAACCTCCAACTGACTACTGGGTGCAGCGGCGAATCCATTGCCGATCACATGTATCGTATGAGCATGATGGCCATGTGCCCTCCCCCATCCCTTGTTTCCCAAGGCCTAGACATCAACAAATCTATCAAAATGTGTCTTATCCATGACATTGCTGAGTCGGTTGTTGGTGATATTACACCCGCCGACCAAGTCCCTAAGCCGGAAAAGAAACGGCGGGAAACTGAAACTATCGATTACATTTCTGCACGGCTCTTACACGGCATTACTGGTGACGAGCTCAAATGCATCTGGCATGAGCATGAGGACGGAATCACACTAGAAAGTCGCTACGTCCAAGATTTAGACAAGCTAGAGATGTTGCTGCAGATGGCCGAGTATGAGCGCCGGGCAGACGGAGACCTTGATCTAGAGGACTTTACGTATGTGAAATCCAAGATTCAACTGGCTGAAATGACGGCATGGGCGCGGGATATATTACGGGATCGAGAGGAATTTTGGGCTGCTAGAAAGAAGCCGATTAGAGCAGACCCGATCACGAGGGAAATGCAGGACAACTACTATGCGCAGGACTAAACAGCAGCATTGGTTGAGAGGCGGCTCACTTAGTCGAACTAGAACTGAATGGTCAGATACATTTGTCGCCAGGGTTACGATCATCGCAACAGCACGCCTTTTTTTTTCTTTTCTAAACAAGCTTCGGTTTAGTTCTATACCAGTAAGGACTTCAGCTTAACATAGCAACCGTCGATCAGCAAGCACAAAGTCAGTGGTCTCGAAATTAATTGTGTGCGCACAAACAATCGCATGAAGGCCTTCCCTTCCATCCCTTCCTTTTCAGTCTACACGGGTGTTTAGCGCCACACTTTAGCATCGTATGTGCGCCACACTTGTAATTGATTGCCTCCACTTCCATGTACAGTGCGAATACAGCCAATGCTTGCACGCACCCATTCCAGGGACACCTAATACGGACCTGTACTGTAGCCTGTAAGTTAATAAGCTTAGCCGACAAGTTTTACGTGATGAATGCATTGTTTTGTAGGCACTGTACTAGCAAGGAGAAGACTCTTGCCTTGACGCGGGACTCATACAAAGCAGCAGGATAGCACAGCTAGGCTAGGCTAGGCTAGGCTATTTCATCTTGTCATCTCCATCATGCCTCCTTGTGCCAACCCACTAGCGACGGTTGAGCAGCTGGCGACCCGCGTTCAACGCAGCGGAATGTCGCCAGAAATATATGATGCGGTGTTTTCAGCAACAGTGTGCTTGACCCAGGCCGCTGGCGTGCTGCTAGAGCAATCGCAGGATGTGATTGCCCGGGCTTGTGTTGTGCTTGCACGATACTGGGTCGCTTCAGCCTCGCTTCACTATGAGTATAAGGTAGGTTCCTACCGACTTCCGGACAAAGGCTTCTATTTGTCTCCAGCTACTAACACAGATATACAGATGGTATCAGCAGCTGTCTTGTACACAGTCATGAAGCAAAGCGCCAAGCCTATGAGCTCTGCCCGTGTTTGTATTGTGTACTCTTACCTTGGCTCTCCACTTTCTTCCTTCCGCTCCGATAAAGAACCGCTTCCATTTGATGCCAACGCTGTCAAGGCATTCAGCGGCACGCGTGCGGCTTTCGAGCCCCTGCTCATCGAAGTAGAGAGCCATGTGCTTTACACGCTCTCATTTGACACACATGTTGCCTTGCCGTATGCGATGGCCATTTCGTATCTCCAGGCACTGGACTTCTTCGGCTACCAGCGCCACGCGGTCACGTCACGTGTAGTTGAGTATCTCAACACGGCTCTTCTATCCCCGCAGCTGCTGTACCTGACGCATCAGCCTAACGAGCTGGCTGTTGCTGCAATGTACCTGGCCGCCCGTGATGTCGGAGCCAAGATGCCAACACAGGACTGGTGGGAGGTGTTTGACGTGGACCGCGAGAGTCTTGGGTTTATAGCGTGTGCATTGTCGAGTGTCGAGGGCATTCTAGCTAGTCTATATCGGATTTTTCCTAATCTGGCTGAGGGTGTTGTTACTCTGGAAGCTGTCCAGGCTGCCATGGCATCCCAAAAAAGTGATGGCATTGATGTGGCTGAAGATGTCAAGACCTAGACAGTCTAGGCATAGGCATAGGCACAGGAACAGGCATAGAGAGAGGGCCCTCAAAGCGGAGCCCTGAGTGAGGGCACACAATTTGCCTAGAAGATATAGGCTTCTTTGTTTGTTGCCTAGACGTTTTCTGCCTTGTCGCTCGGGTGATGTCCGAGAATGAAAAAAAAAAATAGATAGCTGGACTTGGGCTCGGAGGTGTGACAACTTCTCTGCCTGCAATATATAAGCCGGTGTCTTCTACCCGGATAGTACTCCCTTTTCCTTCCCTTTCCCTCTCTGCTACTACCCGTGCGCCCGACTTGTCTTGCTTCTCTTCCCCTCCTCATCAGACTCGGTTGTTGTCCTGTTTCATCCGGAACTCTTCTATGTCGTCAACCCCTTCTTAACTAGGCATCCTTGACCCCGCTCTTCTGCCCTTCCTCCTGTCCAATTCTTTTTCTGTCTTTGCTTGTTTTTACTCTTTTCTTCCACCTCGTCATGGATCGGCCTGATCCCTTCAAGACTCCTATCAAGTCAAGATACGGTCATGACAGCTCCCATTGTCGCAACCCCCACGCTATTGATTGTTGCAAAGGGCCTGCCGATGCATCCCTAGCAGTGAACCGCCCTCTCCCCATGACTAGCCCGTCTTTTCCATCTTCTCACAAACCACACACTACTCCTCGTCGTAACAATCACTCGCATGACTGCCATGCCTCCTCCCATGCTCCTTCGTATGCTGGAGTCGCCAAGGCACAGTCCCCCATTAAAGGCTCTACCTCTTCTCGAGCTCGCACTTCAAGCATCGCCTTCCCCTCTCGCCACGATGTCCTGACCTCCGCGGCAAAAACGGAAAACTATTTTGCCGTTGGAAAGGATTATACCCGTGCCATGTCGCAGATCCGTCGAGCCCATCATGACCCCGATTTTCGCACCAAGTGGTCTAATGCCCTAGGCAATGTCATGGACAACATGCCTCTAAGCAGGGAGGAGAAGGAAGCCAATCTAGCATATAAAAACGAAAAGCGGGCCGAGATTGAGCGCAAGAAGGCGGCCCGGGCGCTGTCCAAAGCCCAAGACAAGACTCTGAAGAAAGTAGCCAAGTTTCAGCAACGTCATCGCGCCGCCACAGGCCACCCTGGGGGCATTCAGCCTATTCCATGTGCTGATGACCTGGTAAATATAAGCTCTTCTGATGAAGAGTCCGGGGCAGAAAGTGCCTACAGCGAGGTCAGCGACGAAAGCGAGCTTGACGAGGAAGGCCAAAAATTGCATGAAGAGGGCTTCTTTGTCGACCGCATGCAGGACGATATTGTGTATGATGACTACGACTACTACAATGAGGTTAGCGAGGCTGATGACGAGGACATGGAACCTGAATATGCCGACACGTGTGAAATGTTCCACAGTCCAGACCTTGTTCGTCGCTCTGCCGGCCCCACAGCCCCCGCAGCCTTTCTCCATGATCTATCGCCTGTTCCCGCCCGCATTGTGTCCAAGGCTCACAACCAATCCACCAGTCCTTTGGCTCTTCCTCGCGGCTCCACGCCCCTCTTTCAGAACCACTCGCGCGTGCCATTGTCAGCTCCTAGACCCCAATCAGCACGCGAGCAGCATGCGGCAAGCTCACTTTTGGGTATACACTCCCCCACACCTGCTCAGGCCTCCCTGACCGATGCTCTAGATCTTGTGTCGGCGCGCCATGTGGCTACACGTGGCCCAAAGCTCCAGGGCACTAGTACTAGGTTTCCCTCTTTGGACGATCTGTCTATGGGCACCCGACAACCAGGCTCGATCGTCGACCCTATTCCACAGCAACCATCACATGCGAATTTAAAGGACACCCACCATGCTAATGCCTTTTCATCTAGCCAGACAGCATCCAATCATCCGGTTCCCCAGCAACAAGCGAACGCAAACTTTAACGTTCGTCCTGCGAGCAAAGGTACCAGTACCTATGCAAACATTAACATTGATACTGCTAATCGTAGTACAGGTACCAGCACTAAAACTAGCACCGACACAAGTATCTTCGTGGATATAGCTGACTGTGCTCCTGACTCTGGTCCTATGCTGCGCATCAGCGAGCCACAAGTTATTGTCCCTGGGGCTTTTTGCTCTTTTTCACCTCCTTCACCTTTTATTCATGATGGCTTTCCTCCGCCGCGGCATTCTCCCCGATATCCTTTACATCTTCAACACCCCACCTCTGTTCCCTCGGCCCCCATTACGCCTGATAGCCTCCCTCCCCACAAAGAGCAAGAAATTCCACCCGAAATGTCATCCTGGATGAAGCATACCAGAAGCTATATCCGCTGTCTTGAGGGCCAGCTCCAAAGGGCGAGACACACATTGGCGCTATCTGAAGAATGCATAAGAGAAGGGAGGCCATTCACCGCCGCCCAACGCATTGTGTATGTGCATGTTAGCCCTGACGACCTTGCGGTCGGGGAAGCGGAGTTGATTGAGGCCAAAGTGAAGGCCTACGTTGAAGTTCTCGATGGCCGTGAGTTCCAGCCCAAAGAGGCTTCTAGCTGTGAGGACATAGGCCGGGTTCTCTACACGTGGGCATGCATCGAGCAGGAAAAGGCAAGAAACGGCGAGAGAAACGGCCTCAGTGTCAAGGAGATTGAACGTGGCTACAGGCATGGAGAGGCCGCCATAATGTTCATGTTCACCACGCTCTACCACAATAGAGAGGAGGACCTGGCCGTCCTCATTGAAGCTGCCGCCATATTCCGCCATCTCAATCGCAAAATCCGTGAGCTCCGGACTCTCTACGCCGCTCACTTTACTGAAAAGGCCCAGTCCCGCTCTAGTCAGAATAACGGACTCCCATCTAGCAACAGCCTTACTCCCACTCCTGCCACTAGCCCTCCTAGCCATACCTTTGCCAATAATGAGGCCGACGGCCACATTTCTCCTGTGCTGTTGAACTCTGCCGCGGTTGAAGCTGGCTTGGAAGAGCCAGTATATCAGCCCATTGAGATCACCCGTAAGCTCAATGAGATTCTCCGTATCCTAGGCTCCTAAGCAGTGCTGCCATGGCACTTGATATCCATACCCCTTTTCTTTCCGGTTACAGCGATTTGTTTCTATTGGTAGGTCCATCTCTTCGAGCTTGCTTCTATTCAAATCTCCGCAGTACTAACCGCTATTCTTTTCACGATAGTTACCCATAGCCCTACCACAATATTGGCACCGGGGCTTTAGGTCGTTCGTACTTTTAAATCAGGCATCTCCCACCAAAATCAAAAACCGCAACAAAACCCAACAAAAAAAATCAAAATCCCCTTAACCTGGGCCGACTAAACTCAGCATGCGATACCCATCCATTCATATGACATCAAATCAATTCCCACTCTTCTTTTTTTTTTAAAAAAAAAAAAAATATCTTCCAAAGAAGGCCTCAAGATAAACCGAAGTCGTTATAGTATGCCGCAGGCCGTGTTGTACGATCCAAGGCTATGCAATATCACCAACCAATCTAGTGTCGTACACACCAAACCTCCCTCTCTCGTGTCTTGTTCTGTTCTTCTTTCTTGTTTTTGGTTGAATCAAATACCTGCGTTACTCAAATCTCTACATCATCTTTGCTTCACCAATGAACGCTTCTTGCTAACACCAAATAGAACCCTACAATGATGGTTGTGTCTACTTTGTACTCCTCGACACTAGCAGGCTGCGTTGTTATATACAGGTGCATGTAGTAGATTAATTGACCATGGGAATAATTAAAATATCCAGGCGGGGAACAAAATAAGGTCAAAGATGTATACAAGAAAATCATGTTGAAAGGGGTATTTGATATAACAAGATGCCCAAGGAAGATTCCTCCACAAGAGAAAGTATCTTGTCCATGTGCGTGTGCGTGTGCGTGTGCATCTATGCACTAGGCAAGAAAGAAGGAGATGGAAATAATCAAAAGTGAGGCTAATTACCAAGAGATTGGTGCAAAACAGGGAAAGAAGAGGTCGAACTAGCACAACTAGAAATCAAAGGAAACATTAACAAGTATGCAAAGGTCTAAAGCAGTGCCGACTCTTGTGCTATTCTTTTCTTGGTGAGCTGACTTGCCATCATCTCTGCTGTGCCCTGTTCAAGGATCACGCCCTGCCTGCTCTGTCATAGCCCAAAAGCAGCTTAGCTAGTTCCATGATACCTCATATCATGTTGCTCTTTTCTTTTCCGGCCATACATTCGCCTAAACAAGTAAGCAATGTGAAGACGTTGAGTTGAATTAAAAGATCCTATAGTACCTATTCCGAGACAAAGGAAGCCTCGGCAAAAGGAACACCCTGCTCGGTGATCTCCTGATCGCCAATCTTGAGCTTCAAAGGCAACTTGCTTTTATGGTTGGAGTACTAGTGTGCGCGCGTTAGCACTCGTCATGACCGTTTAAGTGCGTAAGGGGAGGGGGAGTAGCAACATGGCAAAGAAAAAAAGGACAATTACAAGAACCCAAACTTACCTGGTAGATATAAGGCTTTGTGCCGGCAGCATTTGCAACGATCTTCTTGACAAATCCAGGAACCTCAGCCATAACATCAATGCGATCCAGGGGGTCAAACTGGCCCTCTATGGACGCAGAGACAGGCTTTCCATCCTTAGTCTTGCCTTCCCATGTGAACTTGAAGTTTTCAGGGACATCCCATCCAGTCTCCTCATCATGGTTGGTCTTGGTGTGCTCACAGGTCGTAATGGGACCGGCAGTGATGATCTCGCCATCTTTGACAATGGCTCCCACGCTGACCTTGGAGTTTTCGTAGGCTGCAGGAGTAATAAACTCCATGACGTTGGCTGAGTACGTCTCGCCTTGGAAGCTGATAAAGTTCCAGCGGGCAGCAGCGTGGTGGGGCTTCATGCCCTGAAGAGCGTACACGTAAAATGCCTTGCCCTTGAAGTCTATGGCGCCGTCAGCAGTCGTAAGGGTACCCTCAGTCTTGCAACGAGGCCAAAACGCGTGCCGCATGGAGCCCCAGGGGTTCTTGGAATCAGTGCCGTAGGTGGAGAGGCCGTCTTTGGCAATTTGGTATCCTGGGCTTTCGCGGGTTACGGTAAGGTTGACAAGGCAGCGATCATCTGTCATGCTCTTAATGCTCCAAGAGTTTCCATCGTCGGAAAGCTCTACAGCACAGCCGTCAGCATAGAAAGAACAGCTATCCTCGCTAAATTCGGGGTTCTCGAGCTGATTAGAGCACCACAGCGTGGGCTTCGAGGGGTCGGTGGAGAAGATTTTCGAGGTAAATTGGCATGTCGTCCGCAGGCCGCTATTACGAAAAGTCCAAGGACAACTTGTTAGTTGGTGTTTTTGCCTCAGGATTCAATGCCGGCAGGAAGGGGGTTTGCAAGAAATAAGAAATAAAAAAAGGATCAAGTAGTGAGGTCATTTCAAGGTTGACAGCCAAAATGACAGGTGAAGCAAGACGCGACATGGCAGGGCTCCGATGTTTCTGATTTTTCATCCTCGCTCTTTCGAAGCCCTTGCTTGATTGGTAAATCTTGCACAACACAGCCGCAAGAGAGGGGGGGGGGGGACACGAGGTGAGGGGTAGCTCAGGGCTCAGGTAGAATATTGAATACACACCCGACGTTGCTGTAGATGACCTGGCACATGCCAATGAGGCCACTGTCAGTCATGAAGTAGAAAGTTTGGGTCTCAACACATGTGCTGTCCATAACCTTCCACTCAATGTCTTCGCGACTGATCTCGGTATAGGGCGTTTCGGTCTCCTTGGCCTTCTCGGCAATGGAGTGGAAAGCCTCGGCACCATGGATAGGCTCCTGGGTGCCGGCGACGTTGGCCAGTCTAATGAATAAAAATAAAGCAAGAGTTACGTTAGTAATGCAAGAAATGACTTGGTAGGCAGGCCTTTGCTTCATAATATGCTTGTGCAAGTGTATGGGTAGGAGGCTATGACGGGCACCGTCAAGTCAAGCCTTGCTAGCTAGCAGGGGGCCGATACTGCCGTTGATGATATTTTGATGTCCTTCCCAAGCTACAAGCAGCCTTTCAAATGGCAGCTTCAGGCCATTTCAAATAGCACCAGCCAGTGCCCGGTTCGCAGGGGGATAGAGAGAGGGGGGAGGTATCTAAAACAGAGAATCTGCTCTGTAGTAGAAGATGCACGCACTGTTGCTTAGCCCAGTTGAACATGGCGGGAAATTAGGAAAGAGCGTATTCGTTTCGAAGACAGACGAAGTCCAAGAGAAGATGGAGGAGGGACAGGACAAAGGAGGACAAAGGAGAACAAAAGCCTGACAAAAGGAGAGAGACGTCGGTGGGGTCGAGATATGCTGAGATAGAAGAGAAATAAAAGAAGAATTGGTTCACAAAAGGGAAGGAAAAATTAGATCCTCTGTATCGCTCCGAGGGCTTTTCGATGGATCAGGTAGAAAACAAGGGAAAGAAAAAAATATAGGGACGTTGAATTTCAGATGGCTTTTCGCTAGATTTTTGCCCACTTGTTCGTCCCGGGATCATCGAACGAGGAGAGAGAGAGAGAGAGAGAGCGATGTGAGTTCAGTCAATTAGAGGTAAAAGGCCAAAGGCAGTCTACAGTTATCCACATAAGAGCTAAAAACACGGCACCACTTGGTTATGCAAGTATAGTGAGCCAGAACTAGAGCAGAAACCTAACCCATCAATACAGCACAGCTCAGCGTGGTAAAATGCTTAGCGTATGGGTTGTAGTCTTGCCTCTTTTGTCAGTCATCACCTCTGAAGATGGGCTGACGTGAATGAACCTCATTAAAACCCCGTGATCAAACACGCTGGGCTCACGCCAGGTCAGAGGGAAATAAGCCAAGCAGCCGTCCAGCATTAGGGCTTCTCAACAAGCCAACAGAGACAAGCCGCGCACAAAAACTCGATAGCCATAGAAACCCTCCCGATTCTAGAAAGAACTACTCTATGTGTGCAAGTATCGTGGTTTCCCCTTTCTATCGTTCTTGCTATTCGTGGCATTCATCACAAGTCAAGAATAATAGCTTGCCAAAGGGGCAGAACGAAGGCGGCCAAGCTGGTCTGGTGTTCTATGACGTCTAAATTCACCTGCAACCCCAACTAAGCTTTTACTATCCTGTCTGTTGAGCTAGCGACACGGTATCCAAGACCCTTGACCAAGTCTACGGATAGCAAGTACTTTCCATCACATAGAATCTTCCCCTGGAAACCATGTACCCCTTATCACCCCTCTGCGGAGGGGAGTTGCAGATTGAGCTAAAAGTTTGCCCTGCTCCTGACTGTTGGATTCAATGCACAATTTTGGACAGGGAACTTTGAGGTTGCACGCTACTTCGTTCACCAGCTTCACAAAACCCGCTCCCTTGGTTATATGATATCATCTATCAACAGCGGCTGCCTTGATAAGCCAATTTGAACCACAGCTGTAAACCATGTGCAAGACCGACCAAGAAGAGGTTTATGTTACAAACCCTAATGTCGGCACTAACCCTTGTATGTTCAAAAGACGCGGGGGGGAAAAGCCAGAGTCATGCTGACTGTGCTGACTGTGCCGTCTGATTTGGACATGGATAAAAATGAAATGCACTATTGTTGGTTAGTTAAGCCGAGGCTTGATGAGATGAATTCGATTCCACCACACTCCTTGCGACTGTTCTTTTACAAATAAATCATGTCTAACGTCTATGGGTACGATGGCTAGTGGTATAGCAGCGAAGTATAGAGGCTACCAAGAATCGAAACCACTGACTCCATACTTTTTTACTGGCTATAGCGCTGAATGCATACAAAAGTTTCACCAAAGGACCCAAAGGATTATGTTTGGCCTATCACAGCATTTCTTCTTTGCCTTGGGTGCAATCCGAGTTTTCTCTGCCCGTTTTTCTTCTTCTTTTTTTTTTCTTTCTTTCTCACCAAGATTCCAGGTTGTCCTTCAATTTTTCGATCACAAAAAAAAAGAGCGCATTGACATTTGATTGTGTGTCATATTCAAAGAAAAAAAAAAAAACTAGACGCGTTTCCATTCTGCATCTTGGGAACTAAGGTTCTAGAGCAGTTCCATATATAACCTTGAATCACGTCTTATCTTATCTGCTTCCTCGCTCGTCTCCAATTTGTTGCCTGCCTCAAGCCGTCACGATCACGGCCTTTGATGTCGCTATCTTATCGGTGTCATATATAACCTCCAAAGAGCTTTGTTCATCAACGGCCTGGGTTCCAAACCGACGCGCCCAACATTTCCGTTTACCTGCTCCTTTTGTCTTGACATAACAACAATACTGTCATCTCCGTGAGATAAAAAAGAATTACTTTCGGATGGTCCGCCCTTGAGACAAACATCTACCAATCTCGACCTATCTATACCGAATAGAAACTCATCTAGCAACAACCTCCTGCATTATCCATACCCCAAAACAACATAGCTGCCGCTCGAAAAAATGGAGGACAATTCACAACTTCTATCCCTGCCCAACTCTACGGCCACGATCGAAGTTCCGGCGCAAAACGGAGAGCCGGCTTCGCAAACTGATGCGACCCCAACATCTACTGCAGCGACAACTACAACTACTGCTACAACTGCGCCTGGTGTTGCGAGCCCAATTGCGACCACAGCCGCATCGTCAATGCATAATCTTCCTAGCATATCTGCGCTGGCTACGAGCCAAGTGCAACAAGGCTCGCAGTCATCGCAAGTAAGGTAAGTTTATCCGATAGCGAGCTACGTAAAATTGCCATGTCCATCGATTTACGTTGCTTGATACTTGTCTATCTGTTTTCTTGGGATGAATAACTGACCGTTTTCTTTTGGGAAATAGAACGACAATGCCTCCTTCCCAGCCCATGTTCACGGGCGCGTCGCCGGCAGCAACTGCTGGTGGCGCAGGAAATACCTTGGTAAGTTGAAAGACCCCCATATTTTCCATGATTCATATTATTTTTGTTCAATCACACATGCAAAGTTGCTATTCCATACGGACATACTACATGTCGCGACCGTTGCGAGCTCGGTAATTGAGCGCGTCCTTCACCAGTCGATGTAAATTCTGCTTTCGGCGGTCTTAGCTTGGAGAAATGAGAAAGCCATCATCTACGCTTAGTGGCTGGCTTATCGCGAAAGTATTGACAGGGAATCCACCCTCCCCCCCCCCCCCCTAAAGAGAAAAAAAGTGGTACCCACCCACATCCACGTGACTACCACACATGGTTGATTCAGTCTTTCTATTTTATTTCTCATCACCCTTAGAAGATTACTCTCTTGTGGTTACAGTGCTATGGCGGCAACAGCAAGTTCAAGTGCAAGTACAAGGGCAAGTTTGGTAAATGATACTCCTTCTCTTCTTTTGCCTTGTCTATCTGTATGTCTGTCTGTCTGTCTATTCCTGGCCCAGTCCAAAAAGCCTAGTCCACCTCCAGCAAAAAAAATCAGCATTAAAATGTGGGGTCATCTGTCAAACTGGGACAAATCAGAGCACTCTTTATCTCGTCTACCTATCCGTCTTCATCTATCGTTATCGATTGACATTTCATCAATCAAAGTTCTTATCACTACCATCTACAAACAATTACTGCCCTGAACACCAGCCAAGCACTGAACCGGATGGGCTCTCATCCTGACCATTGCACCTACGACCAGCTCCCATCTCAAGCTATCGCTCCGTATCCATTCCCCCCTTGCAATATCTGCTCACATCACTTTTTTTGTGAAGAGATAAGGCGATTATCGTCCTCAATATCTTATCCCATTTCCCACTCTACTCTACTCCTTCGCCTCACTGATCCTTCCCCCCCCCCCCAATCTTATTCTTCTATCCTCATTCTTTGTGTCCATTTTCCTTCTGCGCAATGGCAACACCAGCTAACCATAACCCTCAAACGCAACAACAGCCAACTTGCCACAACTGTGGAACATCAACAACACCCTTATGGCGACGAGATGAATATGGCGCTGTCTTGTGCAATGCTTGTGGTCTGTTCTTGAAGTTGCATGGCCGGCCACGGCCGATCTCTCTCAAAACTGATGTTATCAAGAGCCGCAACCGTGTCAAGGTTATGCGCAATGATATGGATGGACTCAGAAAGAAGGTTAGTTGCTGCATTATTATCCTTGCGAAACTAACAAACAATGGCTGGATCCAACCCAAAAAAAAAAGCGATGGTATCATATCGATAACGATAACAATTTCCCATCAACCCAAGAGCTTATCCTTATCTACTTGTCGTCGGCCAGCTGTACCAAGTTTCAATTACTCAACCCCTAAAGAAACCCTAGCTAACCACAATATGACCGAGTATAGCAACAACGCATACAGCAACAAACATATGCTCTGGCTCCGGATATGAACTCGGTGGATCTCGGCTCCATGGCCCAGGCTGCTCGCCGTGCCGTCAAGCCTGGAAATGGGATGCATCCTGACGCCGACCAAAACGCCCGGGTGACCACACAACTGTATAATACAGCTGGCTTATCTGGCTTCTCTTCCCTCGAAGATGCCCACTTTTCCCAGGCTGCACTGGGTCAGTTTCAGCCGAGAAGTGGCTCTCCCGGCCTCCATGGCGATGGTCGTCATGATTCTGCATCACAAACCCACGACCAGCTGATTGCATCTCTCCGGACACGGGTCAATGAGCTTGAGCTTATCAACGAACTCTTCCGTGGTCGTCTCGGACAGCTAGAGCATGACGAAGCAAATGCTCGCCGTGGCCAAGAACTGAGTGGCGTGACGGAAAACCAACTACGCCAGGAAATTGACGATCTGTTGAAGGCCAATTCCGACATACGCGTGCAGTTGGAAGAGAGCCATCGCCGCGAAAACGCATTGAAACGCCGCTTAGACGAGCTCGATGTTGAACTTCGTGAGGCGCTCGATAGCAATGTTGAGCCTGGCCGAAAGCGTGCTCGCATTACAGAGGCACTCGATAACACCAACATGGCTTTGGCTACCATATCGGATACTTCTGCGTCTGACACTCACATCCACGGGCTTTCGCAGACTGGACATGATATCAATGGACAGGTGCAGTCTACTGAGGACACCGCTGCCTTAGCCACCAGGGCGGCACTGGTCGCATCCATGGTCATGGGAGTGGAAGACTTGTCTCATGGCACTACAGCCACCGTTGACAATGGAGTCGCATCGGTTCAGATAACAGAAGGACTGCAAGGAAACCATAATGAGCAGCAACACCAACACCAACAATCACATGACCATCATTTGCCTCCTTCCATTTCTGCCAACATGTCTGAGCCCATGGATGTGACGCCCATCGTTCATGAGCATCTTTCTACCGACATCCCAGGAAAGTCAGATCTGATGGCAACAGTTGCTTCCGGGGGTGTCTCAAACGAGGCCTCAGCCTCAGTTAACGCAATAGAAGAGACCATGTCGATTCCTATCGATAGTGCCATGAAGATTGATCCTCTGATACAAGAATCTCACAGCATTGCTCTGCGGGCTGTCGCTGATGCGGCAGCCGCTGTCTCCGAGGTGGGGCCTGCTCCGGCTACTACAACAACTGCTCCTACTTCTGTAGAGGGTGCCCCAGAACCTTCCATGGCGGTGGATAGCAATGCCTCGGCTCCAACACCCGCATCAGCTTCAAACTCAACCCCAGCTATTGAGGAGTCATCTGCAGCGATTACCCAGGGTTTAGAAACCGCAGAGCAAACGTCTGTTGAAACGCAACAACACTAACAACCGGGAGACGTGCAGACTGCTACGAAAGCCGAGTCTGGTATGATTGCTACGGTAATTATATATTCCCAGGACAGCAGAAGCAGTGACGATTTTTTTTTATGTGAGGAATAAGAAGAAAAAGAACTAGAATCAAGAATGTTGCGTCGCAGAACAGAACTGCTATTTCTTTTTTTGTTTTTGTTAGTTTCGTGGGGTTTTTTTTTTTTTTTGGGAAAAGGATTGGTGGTGTAGGTTTTCTAGTATTTGCAATATTAACTACTTTTACTGATACACTTGATGAGTTGCAAGTGCAAGATGATGATGAGCTTTGGTTGCTTGTATGCTCGCATGAGATAGCTCGCTGGCGTCATGTGCTATCACAAGCACGATGCACGGATGGAAGATATGTGGAGTCTAGCCATTTACAGTATTATAGCTTAGCAGTTCCCTCGAGTCACAAGAAACTCCGTATGGTGCTATAGTCTACGGCCTACAGGAACTGGAGGAACTGGAATGACATGAGAGCCTCGGAATGGACCAACCGGGCGAACAGAAGCAGGGATCTATATATTCATACTCGGGGGAATCGAGAACGAGTTCTTCCTTCAGACAACTAGACAACTTTGAGCCCAGATACCTACCTATCTGCATTAGGATGGGAGGGGGGAGGGGGGTGTCAAGGTCCTTCGGTCTACATGCCAAACTACGTACGGATGGTGTGATGACGAGATGCCAGTTGGTGGAAGTGGACGAGATAGGGCGATGCTTATCTTATCCAAACGGCCTCTTTACTTCCGAGACCTTTTTATTCTCGTAAAAAGGCGGTGATATGTCTGCAGGTTACTTTAGCTCTCCCAGCCTTCAACTTGGGATGAATCACCATTTGAGCTACCATTAGCGTCATAGTATGGAACATGCCATTACCTATATTCACACAAAATCACATGCTCGTACTCTTAGTAGCACGCTGTCTCCAGTTATCACTCGTCGCCTATTCACCCGCCACTCCGCTTAAGCCTTACGAGCTATCAGCCAGGCCACGGAGGATTCTGTAAAATCCGGGGCACCAAATACGCAATATCTTGTGACTCGCATCTTTGAGATTAGTGGCCTCGTAAAGGTGCCCAGCCCAGGCTATACTTGGTATACAGCCAGTGGCTTGCTGCACCCTTCGTACGTGTTGCCTATTCTCAATGCCAGGGCGTATTGCACTGCAAATCTCAGAAAATCGGACTTTTTTTTTTTAGCAGCGCAAGCGGGTACGTCGGTGGGCAAATTTCGTATATTAAGTGGCCTTCAAATGCTTGTCTGGTTGTCTCTTTTTATGGCCGCAAGGAGAAACATGTCCACTCTTAGATGATGATATCTGAGGGCCTTAACTCAGCCAGGACGGATGACCAGATGACTTGCCTGCACAGCCGGCTGGCAAATGATGGTGTCTATCTATGGCTATGAACATGGCAGGAGCTGCAGGAGCAGAAATAAACCGCAGAGGACAACAGCCGAGGAAAACGTAGACAAAATCACCTGCACATATCTAGACAAGACAGGGTAGTGCTGCAGTGATGCAGTGATGCAGCAATGCAATAATGCAGCAATGCAGAACAACTGGCTTGGCTTATACGACAGCCCACCCTTCGCCCAGGCGTGAGACCATGAGCGATAAATCCAATGTGACGATATGGCCGGGAAATTCTCTTTCTCTTTTTCCTCTGATCGTGCCTCGCCAGGCAAGCGAATAAGAACATGCACACAGCACAGGCACAAGCACAGCACGCTGCTGTTTAGGGTCTTTCCCCATCCAAATGAGAATATATATGTGCACGCTGTACACAGGTCATGTATATTTTGTCGATGCAAAAGCAGGTGTTTAAAATTATCTGATAGAGGCAATAAAACGTGGGGAGAGGGGAGGGAAGACAGGGGATGAGGCCTAGGACAGCCATCCAGTGATCTTGGGTCGGGTTGCTCGGATCGACAGCATCTCCAATAACGTAGGTGTACGGTGCTGGAATGGGCGAGTGAATAATGAATTAGTTGCGTGGGTGGATGGGGATGCTGGCGGTTTGCATCCTAAAAATATCATGGTGGCTCATTGTCGTCTACCTACAGCATTACGCAAGGGCGGAGGCCATCCAGATACCAAAGCACAGCCTACTCTTCTCGCCTTGGCCTTCCTCTTCTTATGACTCTATATCTTTATACTCGTAATATTTGAAGCTCAGTCCCAGTCCGCCCGGCCATTAAGTTTCTGTGTTGGTTCGTGTGTGCGACTTGTCAGCCGAGGACGCAGGAAACAAAGAAACAACTGACAAACAATGGGGGGGGGGGGGGAAAGGAGATAGCGAAAAAAGCGTGATCGGTGCTAACCCTGGATATGCTGCTCTGTGTAGACCCTAGCGAGCAACCAAGCGGAGCAAGATGGGGGATTATTCTGCTGACTCTTGCTGGCTGTCTATATGAAACCAAGCAGGGGGATCTGACGGGAGAGCTGGGAGACAGAAATTGCTGTTGTCGGAGATCTTTGGTAGAGTATGTGTGAGGATAGGTGTATCAAGGGGACGTATATTTTGTTTTGTTTAATATTATTGAATTTTTTTGTCGGTATTGTCACTAAGGAGCCGACCAATTTTAATTCTATGAGACGTCCATTGTTTGTGCCTCGCGGTTTGTTTTGTTTTGATCGTTTTGACAGGATAAATTTTTGGGGGGAGGGGCTAGGACCAATTAGCAGAGGCTACTTATCACAGCACTAAGGTGGGCCTGTGATTAGCGCTGTTCTAGGTCAGAAATTTCTATGAGGATGTGCAAAAAGAAGAAAGAAAGAAAAGCGGAGAACACATGCATGTAGTGGGCTTCTTGTTCATTTCAAATCCCTGCTGCAAAACTTGTGCAGGCCCACTTTCCTTAGGGTGAGAGAAGTTGATTGCAGGCTTGCAGGCTGCAGTTGTGTAGCTGCAGTTGCAGATTGCGACGATAAGGTTACAGTGACATAGCTAAAGGGGTGTACTTCATTTCTTATTGGTGAAGTTGCAATCTTGGGTTTGGCAAATGGGCTGCCCTTTCGGAAATGTGTGATTAGGGAGGGGGGAATAGGCGTCTGCTCTGCAGAAAGCGAATGCAATGCCTTGTACGCGTTGATTGTGCGATGTAGGCTTGTTTGTCTGTTGCGGGAAAATTGGCTTTGCACAATGTGTGTTGTGTCTGAGAAAGAGAGAGGGAACAACTTCTACAAGTCTGCTCGCTGATAGCAGGAAAAATTATCCACGTCAAACTTTCAGAAGAAAACAAGCACCCAGAAGCAGCAAAACGCCGCGTTTGAGCATTAGACACACCGAGACGAAATTGCGGACTTTGACTGAGAGAAGGGGAGGGGGAAGAGGAATGGGGTGTGTGTGTGTGTGTGTGCGTGTGTGTGCGTGTGTGTGCGTGTATGTGCGTGTATGTATGTGCGTGTATGTATGTGCGTGTATGTGCGTGTGTGTTGTGCGTGTATGTGCGTGTTGTGCGTGTGTTGTGCGTGCGTATAGGTACTCATATTTAATGATTACTCTAGCCTACAAGACATGGCTTTGAAAATACGAAGCCTGCATTGTAGAAAAGGCTAAACGATAAGCTCGATTAGCATGTTGACTCTGACTCTGGTTACGGCTTATTATTCTTATTTGTGAATCTTTCTAATTATAGAAAAAAAGAAAAAAAGAAAATAAGCAAGCTCCACTTATGCATCCTGACTTTTTAGGATGAGCCAAAAAAGGCAGGGGCAGTGGGGAAATGAGGAAAGGGAGACAGAGCAAGGGTTAAAAGAACTCGGAAAACCTTTGCAAGAAGGAGCTCAAGTGGGAAATTTACAGTGGAATCAGAGACGTACGGAACCCACTAAGAAAAAGGACCTTCCTTCGTAATGAGCATGACCCTGATAAGCTTGCCTCAAATGTGGCGTCTAGAGGAACTGTGGCGTAACGGGACTTAGCATTACTGCACTTCTAGATGTAGTCAAGTTAATGTGACATCGTTCCTTATGACACGAGTGCAACGACTGGATTTTTTTTTTCGCGTCACAAAGGCAGGCAAGAAAAATTCGACTTGCAGTAGCGTATGCCGCTCTTCTCTCGAGACAAGATGAGATAAGAATATGCACGTGATCAGCTTGGCGGTGGGATGTCGTATAGAGAGGCAATGCTGTATATACGAGAGGATGAGAGCAACAACAGAAAGGCGACTATGGGGGAAAAAAAGACCTCGAAGGAACAAAAACATATGTTGCCATCTAGTCAGCCATGGTTTTTGCCACTCAGCAGATGGGGATAGAGAGAAGGTCCTGGAATAGGCCGAGACACCGTACTGCGTATGCGGGATAGACTGAAAGAGAGTAAGAGTATCACACTATAGATCTTACAGTATGGGGGGAGGCGGCCGAACGAGAGGCCAGGCCAAGTCAAGGTTAGAGTTCAGACTCAGCCAAGATCAGATGGCCGGGGAAAGGAGGAGGATGAAGAGAGACAAGTCAAGGAAGATGACTACTATTGATTGGACCGCAGAATGGAACAGAAGTACAGAAATCTACGGGATAAAAAACGACGGCTGCGCTTTGCCTCAATATTCAGATTTGAGTGTGTCTTTGATAATTCTACATCCTTGATTCTGACTTTGTCTTCTCTACTTTTGCTGTGTTGTCGGGCGTCCCATGGCAATTAGGTGATTGAGCTCATAGACAGGATATCGCCAAAGCCGTCGTCAACAAGGGCGCGACGGAAGAAAGGAGAAGCTAGTACTGGGAGAGGAAAGAAGAGGAGAGACTAGGGGCGGGCTTCTAGGAAGAGGCAAGAAGTGAGATGTTTTTTATCTTCCGTCCGGCCTTGATTCTGTTACTTGTCGTAGTGACATGTGAACAGAGAGGCAGGGACAGGGGCAGGGCATGAAATATGGAATAGGGATTTTGCATAGGAGGGGCGATATGGATGAGCAGTTATTGACATGGACATGGACTGGAGGATAACACGTTGGCCATTTGCGCATGGAAAAATGGCACAGGCAGATGGGACAAAGGCAAAAGCCTGCACATCGCATATTACAGTACAGATCAGACGCAAGCACATACAAGGGACATAGGGACGCGCCCGCGCATGCGCACGCACACACATACATACATACATACACACACGCAACACACAAACACGACAAAGCGGCTAAGCGAAAGAAACAAGGAAGTGTGGGAGGGACAGGACAGCGACACGAAGGACTAACTAAGCTCAAGAGAAGCCTGCGAAGCCTGGCAAAGGCGAGGCGAGGCCTACGATAGGCGAGGGGCTTAGGTTTTTTGTTCCTTCTTTTTCTTGCATTTCCTTTCTCTCTTTTGCATTTTGCCTTCAAGGCGCTGGTATTGGTATTGGCACTGGTTTGAGCGTCAGGAGTTTGGATGACTGGGGAAGGAAGACGATGAGAACAAGGGCCAGCAAGACGAACAGAAGGAACGGGGCTCTAGCAGCAGCACCCTGAATGCGAGGATCCTGGCTGTTCGACGGCTTGCTGATGCTAGCTCTCTTGGGGCCTGTTGGTTGCCCAGAGCCGCAGATTAGAGACTTGAGGTTGCCGAAATTGAACGGCCAATTCTGAAGCAACCAATAACAAACAAAGACAGGATGGTTGGTACTTGCTCTGGGACGACGATGAGGGAGACAGAAGAGAAGACAGACAGACAGACAGACAGACAAATGGGTGTAGGAGATAGGATGCAACCGGCGTGTCTAGCTGTGCTGCCGTTGCTATTATCGCTGTTCTAGAACAAGCCCAGGGAGCGTGTTTAGAAGCTATATTTCTGGTCCTGGAAAGGACTGACTGCCTACCAACATAGAAGCACCACAGCGGCGCTGCTTGTCTGCGGTTTCAGTTCCTCCATCTTGCTTCTTTTTTGGTTTGTGTGCTGCTAGTTCATTCTGAAGGCGATCATTGTTTCCTGCTGTGCCGCCGGCTTGGCGGTGCGCTAGAGCAAGCACGATAATTTGAGAGGCTTAGTCGTTAGGTTTTCTGGGGAAGGCGGTTGCAGGGCAGTGCTTCGTGCTGTTTCAGAGCCTCTCTTTGCCCTCCGGCTTACTTTACAGTGGGCTTGGTGGTTAGAAAAGAGCCATCCCACGAGCCGGAAGGCAAACCGGAATATAGGGCAAGGGCGATTAGTGCTGAAAAGTGGGCGGATAGGGGCTGCGTAGGGCAGTTAGCGAGAAAAATAAGACTTTAGGGGGAAGGACTTGGCGATGCATTAGGCACTATGGGGGGAAGGCTTATAGGGGATGTGAGCAGAGATATAGGGCGTCTTTCAAAAAAGGGCAGCTAGCCCCACTCACAAAGTGCAGACCAGGGCTTATTCATGCCGCCGCTTGCAGGCAGAGGAAACACAGGTGATATTTCTGACGGCATCATTTCTGTGTGTATTCTTTTTTTTCTTCTTCTTTTCCGATTCCCCACCCTCAACTTTCTGCTGCTTCATAAGCCCATCTGGGCCGCTCCCTGTCTCTCGCCGTATTCTCCTTTCTCTTCCTCTCTGCCCGTCTACTGCTGTCATTTTGCCATCTACCTACCGCACTACGTCCGTCGCTAGGACCGGCTGTTCATCAACCAACAATCCAACAATCCAACTATCCAACTATCCAACTAACCACCCTATCAACCCTATCTACTGCTGCTGCCACCTCACTCCCTCGGCCTTCAAAACACACCCCCTCTTCTTCTCTCGTTCTGCCAGTACCCCTGTCTCTGTCTCTCCCTTTCGCTATAGTAACCACAATAATCTGGCGACTTGGGAACGCTGGGGCACCTGCTTAGGCTTTGTCGATAACGCCGTGATCAAAAGTCTGCTGGTCAGTTCCTCTCCCCTTTTTGTTTTATTATTTGCTATTTTATATTGCCTCTTGACACACCCCTGTGCCGCTTATTGCACGCCCTCGGTTTGTTTCTGTCTGGCCTTGCTTGTAGCATCTTTTTCGGGCTGCTTGATCCTCTCTCTTCTCTTACAAGACTTGCGTGGTCGTCCTTGCAACTACAAACTCGGAATATTTTCTCTTCTCTTTCTCTCCTTTCCTTTGGTTCCATTGCGCTTTTTCTGGCCTGTCCTATCCCACTATCGTTTAAGCTATTTCTTCTACTTCTTCACTATCGTTTAAATACTCCTTCTTATCTTCATTTTTTTAGTCCAGCGCTGATATTTATCTTTCGTCTGCCCTGGAATGTTCGTTTAGTTTTCTGATCTCGTCCTTCATTTTCACTTTTTACTCTCCTATTTTTCCTGTCTTCATTTCATCTGTTTTACTATCTCCCTAAATCAAGGTACTGCATTCCAGTCCACTGCATTGCTTGCTTCTTTCAGAAGTTCTTTGTCTCCGTTGAAACGAGAATCGCCCTCCGCAACCAAAATCCCCCATTGCTGTTGGGCATCCCGTTGTCGTTATATACACCGCCCTCGACATCTCTCGCAACCCGCCGGACTCAACCGCCCGCCCGCCCTCACAGCTCAACAGCTCTCTTGTCTTGTCTTCGACTGTTTCTACCGTCTGCCTGTGAATTACATTACCCTTTCAAATAATCGCTCCGTAATGACTGTGCTCGCCCTCCACCGGCCGCTGGTGCCGTCGCCTCTCAACCCTGACCACAAGGCCGTCGCCTGTAGCCCGCAGAGAGCCCACCGCAAAATCGTTATCTCGCGCCGCTCGGCCAACATCAGCCCAACCCAGCGCCTACTCCGCCGCAAGGCCAACGAAGCCTTCAACGCCCATGTAATCACCACTTCGCTTGCGGCCTCCCCCGCCCCGCAGCCTCCAAGCTCCCCGTCGCCTTTCCAGTCCCAGCCGCTGCGCAGAACCACCGCCGCGTCCGGTAGCAGGCCAAAGAACGCCCCCTCTCATACCTCGTCTGCCCACGCGCTGGAAGAGGAGCTGGCTGCCATGACAGAGCCTCTTGCGTCGTTTGATGACCCTTCAGACGGCAGCAAAGCTGGCGCCAGCGAGAGCAGCTACGCTCTCAAAACCCGTCTCATGTCGTCGTCTGCCGCTGCGGATCTCCTTAGCTCTCCTCTTGCAGCTCTGCTGCATATTCTACCACTCCCCCTTGTGTCTCTTTTCGTCCTGCGCTTTCCCGGCAGCAAGAACGCCTACAACCCTGCCGTTACCAAGAAGGAGAGAGACGTCGTCGCCGAGGACACCTCATTTCTCCAGGATGCCGCTGACCTCGAGGAGTGCCGCGCTGGCGATATCGCCGGTACGGCCACGGGATACTTGCCTCTGGTTCTGACCATGCGCAGGCTCATGGCTGCTCTGGGGTTCTTATGTCTTTATGCCCTGATGCAGTTTGAGCCCTTGATCAGACGGCCGGCGCGCTCCTATGCGTAAGAAATCCAAAAAAAGAAAGAAAATAACTTATCAAAAAAGGACAGCATACCGCTGCTCATCGCGTTTCTTTTTCTGCGTATAGAAAGCTTTGAATTTTCTTTTACTTTTCTTTTTCTCTTTCCTCCTGCGGCCATTCATTCCTCCTTTCAACCCTTTCTTTTATCAGGCGTTCTTCGGTGTTTCTATCAACCCTCCCGCTCCGGGGGTGCTCTAGGCGGGAGCGGATAAAGCGGGATTTCCCTACATCTCTTCTTTCGGTCTATGTTTGGTCAAACAGCACACCACGGCGGATTTGTTTTTCATTACCATCTTCTATTACTTCTACTTCTCTCCTATTAACTTTTTATTTCCCTTCTATCATTTCAAGCCTTTGCCTCACATTGCTTGTGGGAAGCCGGGCCTTTTTTATTACAAGCCAATATCCTGTTGGGTACGCGCTCATTTTTCTCATCAGGCCTGCTTTGTTAGGCGGCCCAAGTCTTGGTCGATCCATTGTCGGAATCTTCCATGCTCTTCTCTTTTCCGCCTTGACGTTTTATTCATTATTCTCCTTGCAACCATCCGACCATGGTTTCTTCTTCTTCGGACTGGGCGCTATTTCTTCTTCTCACGATATATCACAAATCTTGGTGCTCTTAGCAATGCAAAGCTGGGCTTTTCATAAGTGGACGGATATATTGGTACATATATTACAATTACTGCCTTCTCTTTTTTATCCCGTCCTTGTACTGATAATTTAAATAATACACGTCGCCTGACGCACTTTTTTTCCTTTCATTTCCTGTCTTGCGTATCTCGAGTAAATGTGCTAAAATGATGTTTTGTGGCTGATATGGGGGTTGCGGTATGGATCTAATTAATTACCTTCGCCTGCCCGAAACATGCATACGTAATACTACGTAACCCATGTACACATGCATCTATCTAATAACTCTTCTTCCACAGCTTCTCCTTCTTGTCCGCTTTCTTCCACGGCTTCTGGTCCTTTTTGGTCTTGGTAGCCTTCTTTGTGTAATTCGTCCACGTCGTATCGGCCTCTTCAATCTGTCTTTGCCGCTTCTCGTCTCTATACAATGTGTCCTCGAGCACATCCTGCTGGTGCTTTGCTACCGAGCGTTTGTCCATAGGTATTTGTGCTGGGTCGGTCTCGTCGACAACGTCCTTGACGGAAAATGACTTGAAAGCGGGTTTGTTGGTAGCAGTGGTGTTGCTGACTAAAGAGGGGTCTTGAGATTCGCGCTTCTTTTGTGCTTTCTCGTCACGATACAGAGTCTTGTCTAGTGCCTGTTGCTGGTGCTGTGCTACCGAGTCTATGTCCATTTCGATCTCGGTCTTGGCCGGATTTGTCTCCTTGGCGATATCGTCGACTGTCTTTGATTGCTCATCCTTTTTTGAAGTGCGCACCAGGGACTCGCTTGTGGTGCTCTTCTGAACCTGGTACACAGCGCGATCCAACTCGGCGTGTACCTCGGGAATGTTCATCACTGTTGTCAGCTCACGCACGCTCGCGTCGTTGAGGAGCAGCCTCTCAGGGCTCTCGCTGGATTCGCCGTATGTGGAAAGACTGCGGCCGTTGGTCACTTTGCCTCCATCGCTAAGAAGATTCTGCGATGTGTAGGCTGTGTCTAACTTTGAAGAGTCGCGCAAGCGGAGGAGGTTGTTGTCTAGCAGAAATCTCACATGCTTGCCACCCGCAAGCGCCCTCCAGTGTGACCAGGCACGGTACATGAGATAAAATAGCGGAATGTTTGGGATGCTATTGGGCGAAAAAAAAAGGGGAATTCGATGTTAGCTTGCAGTTTTTTTTCTTCTTTTTTTTCCCCTCCTTTTATTGAACCTAAGAGATGGCGACGACTTACACAGGCACAACGGCGAACGGAACGGCAATGGGCATGCCGATGCAGCACCAAATTAATCTTCTCCGATGCATGGCATCCCGCTCTGTAGCCAGCTTGCGCAAGACAATGGGAACCTGCTCTTTGGAAATTGCAGCGCCGGGATAAACTACCTCGACAGGCTCTGCGGCTTTCTTGGCAGCCTCGGTCTCTAGCTTCTGCAGTTGTGATGAAAGCGGAGGCACACTCTTGAGAGACCATTCCTCCATGGGGATCTGGCGTAACAGTTTGTTGCCATAGAGGACTAGATGCTTCTGCCAGCCGCTATCCTTGGATTCCCACGATGTCCACATGGCGCTGGCACGACGTGTGAGGCGGTCGCTCAAGGACGCATTGGTGGCAGTGGTGGCGGCGTTAAAGCGCTGGGCGTAGAGAAGGCTACGTTTTGTTGAGACAGGGAGGACGAAGAGTCTCATTGCGTTCATGATAACTGCTATTGGTGCTATACCAAAAGAAGACGAGAGTGAAGAAAGGGGGGAAAAAATAAGCAAACGCCGAGAAGAGGAAAGACGGACAGGCAGACAGTCAAGAACAGAGAGAGAAAGAGAGAGGCCCGAGACAACAGGAGAAGACTACACTGGCCTCTGTCGTTGATGGGATATATGTTCCCTCTTTAGACAAATAGCTGGGTAGTCTGCAATACCCATACTTGGTGGGTAGGCTTCTTTGTAAGGAAGAGGCCACGGGCTCTGGGGCTGGTGGCTTAAAGCTTGTTTAGGCTTTTTAAATGGATGATGAGGCCCGTGACAAGGCTTCAGTCTTGTCTTGATCTTATTGTTCGGGCAAATATACTCAGCGACGCTTATGGGTGGATCCACATAGGCTGGCACTGCTTGTACAGGCGACTTTCTGTAATAATGTCTTTGTTGAGGCTTTGATTTTGATCCACGATAATCGAATATAAAGTACAAAAAAGAAGAATTGGGTTGGGAAATTCATCGCAAACAAAGCTTCTATTATATATGCCGCCTACATGCAATCTATATATTACTATTTGGCTGCTGTGAGTGTAGTGCTAGAGGAGTACTTAATCCGGGCGTGCTCGTTGCTCCGCATTTCTATACATTGCGGGGTCTACACACAAGTACCTCACTAGCAAGCCAGTCTAAAAACGGAACTGGGGCGAATTGGTGAGAATCATGGGCGACTACAGTTTAGGGCAACGCCAATACAAGCTAAGTCCATTTCATGTAGCATAGATAAGCATAAGCTCAGAAAGCAAAAGGAAGAGAGGCCTTCGACTCCCCAACAGAAAACAGGTATGGTGAAGGAGAATAGAGACAAAGTTAAAGAGGCCGCCGTCCTATAGATTTTGCTTGCAAGGAAGACGCAACCGCCGCTTAAAGCCCAAGAGGAGGCTGTGCTAGCAAAGAGGAAAGTCAGAGGGCTGAGGAGAAAAAGTAGAAGAAAGCGAGGATAAAAGGAGATAAGCAAGGTGATGGGTGGGGGGACATCGACCTGTATCGACTACGATTCGAGGGTTTCACTTCTTCCACTTTGCTGCGTCATGGCTGGACATCTTCACGTGTAGATTTCAGGTGCGTATGTTAAGTAACCCTATATGCAGGGTTATGGGATTCAGCCCATGACGTCATTGATGCTTTAGAGCCAGAGCCAGAGCAGGAGCAACAGCAATAACGAGAGTAACGCGTAGAGGCACGATTGGATTATCTGTAAAATAAAATAAAATTTTTGATGGTCGTTATATGAAAGTATAAAGACAAGACGGCACAAATAGCGTCCCAATTGGACCGCCCAAAGACAGGGTATCAATATCGCTTTGATATAGTAAGAAGAACAAGAAAGAAACAAAAAAGAAAAAAAGGCAAAGCCCTGAAAATATGAGGACGAGGGGAGAAATAAAAACAGAGGATGTAAGTACAATGGGAAATAGGCAGAGAGCAAAAAGAGCACCATAGACAGAAAGAAAGAAAAAGATGAGGAACATGAGGAATATAAAGAACACAAAACACACTGCGAACGGAAAAGAAATAGGGGCCTGTGTCTCTTCTAGAACCGCCGGTCCGCCAGCCGGTCCACAATGCGCAAGATGTTGATTACAAGTGTCGTTGTCCAGGCTATTAGGCCAATGACCACGAATGCCGCAAGCGATTTAGATAATCGTAGCAGCTCGGGCCCCTTGGGGTCCATGTAGCCGTTGACATCAGGCTCGTTGGCGTGCGACACAAGATATTCAAACGCGAGCGACGTGCTGGCTGATTTGAAAATTATAAATATCAGGTCTGACAGGATCAATAGAACTTTGTGCGTGGGCGAACGCAAGCCCAATGGCTTGCCCGTATATTCGTCATACGTCATATAGCAGATCCATGGCACAGCAACGGTGTCAACAATTATGACCACGAGCGACTGCGACCGCGAGGCTTGTGTCGATGCCTGGATCTCGCCACTGACGCGGAAAATTCGCACGGCAATGGCCAGAGAGGCAATCGAAGAGCACAGTGCCATTAGCCGACAGCACAATGGGACCATGCTGTGTCCTATCATGAGATCCCAAATACGCTGGCCCAATGCTACACGCACCTGTGGCTTTTCGGATTCGTATGAGACATGCGCAGTTTGGTACGGGATAGATCGACTACATTGGCTGCTGCCACCACCACCATCACCACTACCATTGGTCGCTAATGCGGCGTGTGCAGAATCAATAGCCGCAGTAACAGAATGCTCGGCGCTAGTGCTGGTTCCGTTGTCGTTGTGTGTAATACGGGGGGTTTTAGGCAGGGCAGTATATGGCGGCATAGCTGCAGGTTGATTGAAGGTTGGCTGCAGACGGTCGAGGATAGCAGCGCTTTCTACATGCGAGTCTACATCGCGTCGGGAGTATTTGACCGAGTTTAAATACTGGCCCCACGTGGGACGGTCGTTGGCAACCCACTCAGGCAGGAAACTGTGGTTAAGTTGTACCACTGGCTCAGCAGATCGGGCATGATCCCAGCGCCGCCCGTGCTCGGAGCGCCCAAGCCCAAGACGGCGGCGGAAGTGCTTAAGAGATGGCTTTTGTGCAGGTGGTGGTGAAACGTAGTCGATGAAGCCGTCACGGGAAATTCGACGCCTAAGGTTGCTATTGCTACTATTGCTACTGGTATTATCGGCAGGGGTATGGTTGTGAACAGGTTTGACTGAAGGTTTCGGTGGGCTCATGAAGAGCGGTGTCGGATGTGGTGGGTTGGAAGGCAATGGGCTTGGGGGTAGCGGCGGCGAGGTGGTGGAGGAGTCGGGTTCTTCATGTGAGGATATCCAAGCTAGAGAGGTAAGCAGCAATGACTGGTTAGATTATACAGCTTCATGTCTCTTAACTTTTTTCTTCTTTTTTTTTTTTTTTTTTTCCTTTTTCAACATACGAGGAAGGGTTCGCATAGCGTCCCGGGGGTTGACTATGGGAGAAGCACCAGTGGTAGTTCCAGTGCTACTGTTGCTGCGGCTGCCGTTGCTTTGAGTACGGCTTCCACGGGAGTCAGAAACGGAGCGGAAAGCAGAGGCGGGGTTGCTTGCCGAGGAGCCCGGAGGCTTGAGAAAATCAGGACTGTTCATGATAGACAGGGAGAGCAAGGTGGCTGGATGTTGAGAGCCGTATGTATACCTTGGCTCTACAGGAGAGAAATGGAAAGAAGTAGAAGAGGGTGGTTGGAGGTAGGATAGAGGGGGGAGAAAAAGAAAGGGAGAGAGAGTAAGAGCGAGAGCGAGAGAGCACCAGCAGCTATTGGTGGCGATTTGGATCTCTAGGATGTGTTGGTTTATCCTTCCTTGGACCTAAACGTACTCGGAGACTTGCTTGCTTGGCAAGCCAAGCAAGGCAGCAAACACGTCAAGGATGGAACGACAACGCGATGGCGACGTTGTGGAATTAGTGCGATATAGATATTGCAACAGAGTATTGTCTATAATAGAGGGAGAGAGAGAATGTGTGTGTATAAGTCAAGCCGCAAATGAAGAGCTGGCTCGAGTGTTTTTTAGGATTAGGATGATGATTTGGTAGCACGGAAAAGGAAGTAGAAAGAGAAATAATAAAATAAAAAGTGAATAAAATTATCGACAGGTTTTTTTTAGGTCGGAAAAAAATAGACGACAAGGCAAAGAACATTTGCGTGCCACTCGATAGACAGAGAAACAATGCTTGCGGCTACAGAGAATCAAGGCCAAGACAAAACGAGAAAGAAAATAAAAAGAAAGAAAAAGAAAGAAAAAGGCTACAAAGATGTAATCAAAACCCAATTGTTGCATCACAATAACTTGATCAAGCTGCCTGGAAAATAAAATGCAGACATTTAATTTGCCATTGCCCGTCCTGTCATTTCTTCAAAGTCTCACATCATTAAGCTTAAAGAGTCCTTCTGAGGCCTTCTGAAAGCACAGGCCTGCCTTTGCCTCTTGTCTGGCTTCTGCCTTTGCCGCCCATTATTTTTTAATACAATGAAGTAGCGCCAAGTTTCTTTTAAGTTGGCTTAAGCGAGCGCTTCCTATTAGTTTCGATGTCAGTGTCGATCGGCTGCCCAGCGAGGGGAGGAGAGGGGGGGCAGGGAAGCAATGAAACCGAAACAATGCAGACGGATGAAAAAGGTGGCCAGCCGCTACGTACTATCAGTGCTAAGGAGCGTGGACAGACGGATGGCAATAGTTAGTAAAAGGGAGACTGACCGCTTCTGCCTGCCTGTCTGTCTGTCTTATCCCTCCCTCCCTTTATTTCCTTCAAGTTCCTCTGGTGCCCCCCTAGCTTGCATGCAGCAATAAAGAGTCCTCCCTACTTACCGAAGGCTACGTGGGTATCATGCGCTGCAAAGCCCTGGGAAAGTCTCGTCTCTCAATATCCTCGGGAAAGCCATAGCTTTACATCCTGGCCACGCACACGAACATGTGTGGGCGTAAGGGAGGACGAGCTTTGTCAGTTTTGCATCAGTATGTTATCGATAAGATAACGGAATGGCGATACCAAGTCGGCCTTTGGCAGCGCCAGCCAGCTGGCAGCACTATAAAGATTGCCCCTCTTCTTTTCTCTACAACTGTAGTCGTCTTCAGCCGTTCGCTTGAAGAAAAGAGAAAGGTAGGAAACGTTGAAAGTTGCACTGACAAAGCCCTATGCAAGTGGCTTTTTTGCGGCATCTTTTTCTCTCTACCTTTCTTTGATGCCTTTATCGTGGCTTGGCTTTGTTTGTCTGGCTCTACTTTGACTTTTAGTCTAGAAAGCTATTGCTGACTGTAACATGCAGCCAATCAACATCCCTCTCCACTGTTCATCCCTTAACCCTTAGACACCAACCAGAGCTTTCCTGTCCTCCCGCTAACTGTGGGGAAAAGTTAACGTGTTGCATTTGTCCTGATGCTCGTTTCTGATCTAGCCTTCTTCTTGCTTGCTGCACTGTATCATCGGGGTTTTTTTTTCCCTTATCGGACTTTTGCTTGTCTGTTGTTCTTTACTTGTTTATCTGATTTCTTGATTCAATTGAGTCTTGCCCTTGTCTTGTCGGCATCAACAAAAACAGAATTCCTAGCTTGTGAAGCCTGAGCCCCCCCCCCCCCCCCCCCCCCCCCCCCCCCCCCCCCCCCCCCCCCCCCCCCCCCCCCCCCCCCCCCCCC
>JAXASZ010000785.1:0-137514 GCA_038407095.1 Ceratocystis destructans
TTTTTTTTCTTCCCCCCCCCCCCTTTGATTTTTTTTTTTTTTTCCCCCCCCTTTCTCCCAAAGCACATTTTTTTTCGTTTGTTTTTTTTTTTTTTTTGTCTTTTTTTTGTCTTTTTTTTTTTTTTTTTTTTTTTTTTCCCCCCCCCCCCCCCATCCCCCCGCGTATGATCCAACCAAGGCCTGGCTCGTAATCCGCCACCCCGTGCTCTACGTGCCAATCAGTCACTCTTCATTGCGCCTGTATCTTGTACAATATATACTCATCGTGTCTTCATCATAATACTGCCTGTTTTTTCTTTCTTTTCACCATTGCTCCAACATAGATTGTCCTAGATATAAACCGTGTTCAAGCAGTCAATGACGTTTGTAGTTCGTGATTCTTCATTTCTATGTTCATTTCTTTTTTCTCCCTGCTTGCTACCTTAACTTTTTTCGTCTTCCCTGTCTCTTTCCTTACCGGACTAGAGCGCCAACCAGCGAATGTACCTTGCACACACCACCGCTCTCAGTAACCAGCTTGCCCAGGCCTTCCTTACCCAGCTCCTTAACAGCTGCGGCATCAAAGGCCACCTCAAGGTCGGACGTGGTGGTGAAGCCGGGCTGGAACATCTCCCATATCTTCTTCTTCGGGTTCAATACACCCTCGGGCTCGCCCTTCCAGCCCTCAAAGTACACTCTCTCGCCAGCCTTGGCATCAGCAGGAGGCGTGACAAGTTCGACAGGGCCCTTGTGGTCGTCGGCCTCACCCTCCTTCAGCTTGGGCGATGCCGCCAACACCATGGCACACGATTTGATGCCACGCATCTTGACGGGCTTCAGGTTGCACACAACCACAACCTTGCGGCCCTGCATCTCCTCCAAAGGGACGAGGCCGTTGAGGCCCGAGCACACTGTGCGGCACAGCTGGCCCTCGTACTCGACATAGTCGTCGCCAGCCTTGTCGCCAACGGCAATGGTGCTGACGTACAGTGAGTCGGCATCGGGATGCTGGATGGCCTTGAGGATGTGACCGACACGCAGGTCAATCAGGCTAGGAGCCGGGGGCGTGGTGGCGGCAGGGGCCTTTTGGGGCTTGGGCTGCTTTTCCTTCTTCTCTTTCTTGGGCTTGGCCTGGTCAGCGGCGGCGGGGGTGGAAGCAGCAGCGGCGTCCTTGGGCTTCTTGGTGCGGTCAGGCAGGATCTTGGTCTCGCCAGTGGCCGGAGCAGTCGTAGTGGCAGCGGCAGCGGCAGCGGCAGCCTTCTCCTTCTTGAGACGCTCCTTCTCAGCCTTGGCATCAACTGGAGGCTTGACGTAAAGGATCTCATCGGCGTTGATAGCGACCTTGGCATCGTCAGCAACGCTCAGCTCGAACAGCGCGCTGTTCTGAACAAAGTCAACCAGGCGGACAATGTGGGGCAGACCAGCCTCGCCAGTGCGCTGCTCGGGAGTCCAGCCAGCAACAATGGGTGCCAGCGCCTTGTACAGCGCCACATCAGCGCTGCTAGGCTTGGTGCCAAGCACAGTGGTGCGGGTAGCCAGGTGGGAGTTTAGCTCGGCCAGAACGGCAGCATCGGAAACGGCAGCGGCCTTGGTGGTCCAGGAAGCAATGTCCTTGTCCTCGGCGGGAGTGTACTTCTGGGAGGAAATTGAGGTCATTATGGAAGCGTAACGGCGGGGGGCGGGGGGAGAGATGTTGAGAAGGCGAGAGATAGGAACCCTGGATAGGCCGCGATCAGTCAAACGTAAATATCGGAGGGCGTGCAGTTTGAAATATGTGAACAATGAGACCGGCTAGAGGAATCGTGAAGATGCCTCAGATGACGGACTCGGATTAAGGAGAAGAAGGAGCAGAAAGGAAACAGAGAAGAAATTACTATTTCGCAGCAAAATGAGTCTAAGAGAAGATGCGAAAGAGAAGAAGGAATGGCTCACGATGTGTCACGCTTATTGAAGCTTCGCTTGGCGGTCTTTGCATAGCGGGGGCTTCAAGGCTTGTCAAACCAGACAAAAATGGCAGCCCCTCCAAAAGCGGTGGGAGCTGGCAGAAAGTCAATGTGCTTGGTCACGTGGCTACGTGTCATGACTCGCGCTCCTAGACAGGGGCCGGCGCGCCTCACGACAGTTTGGCCGGCTTCTTACCAAATTTCCAATTGCCTTTCATATATCCTTTCTTTTCCTCACTTTTCCTTTCTCATGGCCAACCCAATGACCAAGGCTTATATTCTCATTCAAACCCCTTCCAATCAGCTTACACATAATTCTCCGGTGTCCCCCGCTACACCACAACATGACGGCCATTGATCTAGACACTCTTCAATTAGAAGAAGAAAAAGCACGTCTAGAAAATGAAGCCACCCGCTCCAATCAAAAGGCCAAGCGCAAGCCGCGCCGCACAAACTCTAAAAAGGAGCGCGAGGACAAGGCACGTGAGCTTGACGCATTGCTCCGCCAGACGGAGGCTTTCTCCAACATTCTCACCGCCAAGACCAAGGCCCTAGGCCGTGTCGGCACCGGCTTCGACGGCCAATCCCTCGGCGAGCACAAGCTGGCCATGGCCGAACAGCCGCAGTGCATGGTGGGCGGCACAATGCGCGACTACCAGCTGGAAGGCTTAACCTGGATGTACGAGATTTGCGAGCAGGGCATGAGCGGCATCTTGGCCGACGAAATGGGCCTGGGCAAAACAGTGCAGACCATTTCGCTAATTGCCTTGCTACGGGAAAAAGATAACTACTTTGGCCCCCATCTTATTATCGCGCCGCTCAGCACGCTGAGCAACTGGATGAAAGAATTTGAGCACTGGGTCCCTAGCATCCCTGTCGTCATGTACCATGGCACGCCGCCTGAAAGGGCCGATATCTGGGCAAAGCAAGTTGCCAACAACTACAAGGGCGGGCGCCCCACAGCTAAATTCCCCGTAATCTGCACAAGCTATGAAGTCATCCTAAGAGATCGAGCAGTGCTGTCCAAGATCCAGTGGGAATTCATCATCATTGTAAGTTGTCGGCTGGCTGGCTGCCTTGCGTTTTAGTGTGTACAGTTTACAGTAGCTTCAAGCACTGACCATCTATCTTGTTTGCAGGATGAAGGCCATCGTATGAAGAATTTCGACTCCAAGTTGTTTCGAGAGCTAAAGACCTTCCAGTCTGCTACTCGTCTTCTAATAACAGGCACCCCGTTGCAGAACAGTCTGAAGGAACTATGGTCGCTCCTCAACTTCCTTCTGCCCCATATCTTCACGGACTGGGATGCCTTTGACACTTGGTTTGATTTCAGCGATCTCCAGGATGAGCAAGGTACTGAGGAATTCATCACCAATTCTGAAAAGCATGACATCATCAAGAAAATCCACGTTGTTCTTCAGCCGCTGTTGCTACGTCGAGTCAAGGCAGATGTCGCTGCGTATCTGCCAAAGAAGAGAGAGTACATTCTCTATGCGCCCATGACGAAAGAGCAGACGGATCTTTATCGGGCCATCAATGACAAGGACGTCGATACACGGGAGTTTCTGCAGAACAAGGTCATGGAACGGCTGGCGAATGAGGAAACGCCAAAGCCCAGGCGATCGACTCGGTCCCAAGTCAAAAGCGGGCAAACTGCGGAAAATCACGAAGAGAAGCCCCCTGTTCTAATGCCGGCGGAAGCAACATTAGCAATTCGTCAATCGTCTACCACAAAGCCAAATATGGACCAACCGGTGAAAAACGCATTTACTATGCTCATGGGCAGCAAGACAAAAGACCGTGCCTCCAAAGCCACGTCCAAAACAGAAGCCAAGTCTTCATCACCACCACCGCCGCCGCCGCCCGCCCCATCTAAAAAGAGAAAGGCGCCTGCTGCCAAAGCCGAGGATGAAGCTAAACCCAAAAGCGCCCGCTCCAGCCGACAATCAACACCAGCAGGAGGCCGATCGCAGTCCAGGTTACGTCGGGGTGTTAAAAGCTACAAAGAGTCCGAGATTGATGACGATGCGCTAAGCGACGATCAGTTTGAAGCTGAGCTAGCCAAGGAAATGCAGGTTGCAGAAATAGACGAAATAGAGTCTGTCCAGAACGCCGAGGACTTTGGGTTTGCCAAAACTCTTGAACTAGCCAGTAAGTCGCCTAGCCCAGCCTGGACCGTTTCTCAGCCGGTGCTAACAGTCTGCAGAAAAAGAAGTCTCAAACAAGAAGCTAGGCAATCCAATCATGCAGCTTCGCCTTGTTTGCAACAGCCCGCATAACTTTTACTACCCCTGGAATGGATCAGATCCAGCCGACGAGACTATAGTCACGGCGTCTGGCAAAATGCTCCTACTTGACCGGCTTCTTCCTGCACTATTTAAGGACAACCACAAAGTCCTCATATTCTCGCAGTTCAAATCCCAGTTGAATCTCCTCGAGGAATACTGCGCGTTGCGCGACTGGGAATGCTGCCGACTAGACGGCTCAGTAGCCCAATCCGACCGCCAGGCCATGATTGCAGACTTCACAACTAGGACCGAACTCCGCATCTTCCTCCTATCGACACGTGCGGGAGGCCAGGGCATCAATCTCATGGCCGCTGACACGGTTATTCTGTTCGACTCGGATTGGAACCCTCAGCAGGACTTGCAGGCACAGGACCGAGCGCATCGCATAGGCCAGAAGAACCCCGTACTCATTTTCCGCCTCGCCACACGAGGCACTGTCGAAGAAACACTGCTGACTTCGGCAGACGCCAAACGCCGGCTGGAAAAGCTCATCATCAAAAAGGGCAATCTCGAAACGCTAACCCAGAGTGTCAGTGGCCAGATGAACAACCAACTCGACAAAGAAACACTCCGGAGTTTGCTGCTCAAAGATGGTCGTGTGTATGAATACTCGGGTGGAGAAGATGTTTTGAGCGATGCTGACGTAGAAACGCTGTGTGACCGCAGTGATGAGGCATACGAGAAAGCATCCAAGGGTGGTGGAAATGCCGACGCATTTACAGTGGTGGAGACCGGCGTCAACGGCATTCGGCAATTAGGAAAAGAGGGAAATAATTGCTGAACAATAGCCCAGGGCTGTAACTAAAGAGCTCAAAGCGAATGAATAGCCGGACAAAAAGCTGAAACGATGATGTCAAAGCACACGAAACAGGGGAAGAAAATTTTAGTCCCAACAACGGGCGGGGTAATTTAAAACCAGGCTCGGTATTTTGGGTAGGAGCCTTTTTGGGCGAAATACAAAAGACTGCCGAAGTAACACCACGAACCATGCCTCAAAGCCAACAGCCAAGGCGGGCTGCGGCGAGAAAGGCGGTGTGTAACACTAGGTAACGTCAACCAATCACGTGTAATGCCGTGTTACACACATACTACGTGGTCAAGATAATCAGGACATCAGAACCAGTATTTCATTAGTTACAACTAACATCAAAGAATATCAGAGCAAAGATGGTGTTTATGTACAAGCTAGATACAGGGATGAAGTATATATAACCGAGAGGTGTCAAAAAATAGGGGGAAAACGAACAGAAATGTTTGTGCAGTTCCGATGCCCAATAATAACAGCGAGGGCAAAGGGTGGAGGAAATGTACAGTCGGGGGAAATAAGTAATAAACTAATGATCGTGAAGAAGGGGAAAAGTAAAAAGAAAAGGACAGTGAAAGGAAGTATAAAACAGAAGCGCAACATCAAGGCGTTTTCATATAAGCGTATGAGTAAGTCGAAACGCCCAGAAACAGAAAGCCTGAAGCAACGTTAGAGCACCATGGATACAGGCATCTGCAGTCCTGCCTATGGGGCCTGTTAGGCTTAGCCAACACAGCAGCTCGTCTGCTAACGGCTTACAGACCAGAGTCCTCCTGGTGGAACTCGGCCTCGGCATAGTAGGCGTTCCAGTCGGTGCAGGTGGGATCCAGGATAGTGTCAAGGTCGAACAGAGTCTTGATCTCCGAGGGTCTCTCGATAAACTGGACCGACAGACCAGAACCAACATGCCACGCGATGTGGCAGTGCATAAGCCAGGCACCAGGGTTGTTGTTCTTGAAGGCCAGCACAACCCATCCCAAGCCAGGCAGCATAGTCACATCACGGCGAGTAGGGTTCTCAAAGTTGAGCGAGGCAAGGTCGTTGGTGGAGTTGAAGGTGGTGGCTACGTCAACAACACCCGAGTTGCCCAGAATGTAGAAATCATGACCGTGCAGGTGCATAGGGTGAGGCAGAGCAAGCTCGTTGTTGATGACCCAGTAGGACCACTCCTGGTCATCAGAAACCTTCAGAGCGTTGAGCTGAGTGGGGTAGTCTTCATTGTCGTCACGGAGGTAGGCCAGGGTCGGGTAGCCCCACGAGATGTTCATAGGCGAGCCAGAAACAGTCCAGTAAACACGGGACTCAATATCGCGCCACGCGCTGTTGACCAGGTTGACGTCAAGCGAGTCGCCCAGGTCATCGTCAAAGGACTCAGAAGGTACAGTGACGGAGATGTGGGGCACCAAGTCAATCAAGTCCTGGCAGGACAGGTCAGTAGGAGCGGTGCCAGAGCCAGTGGGGTTGACCTCCTCAGCGCCTTCGTAGCGGACAATGGCGGCCGGTGAGTCTATGGTGCTCGAGCCACAAAGACCATTGTCAGGGAAGGTCATGTTGAACCAGTAGTTACCAATTTCCTGATCCGCGTTAATGATCACGTCCATACGCTGGCCAATAGCAAGGAACAGCTGATCGACAGTGCGAGGGGTAACGGGAACAAAGTCAATAGCAATAATGGTGAAGTTGTGGTTCTCCATAGTCAGAATCATCTCAGCATCAACTGAAGGGTTGATGAGACGCAGGCGGTGCGTCTTGCCTTGGGTCATAGTAATGACGGAGTAAGAGCCGCCGCCCTCGGCGTTCACGTGGGTACCATTGAAGAGGATATTGTCGGCGCTCGGGGGGATACCAGGCGAAGGGATGATTACAGTAGAGTAAATCTCCTCGGCTGTCTTGTAGTAGTAATCGGTGATCATGTACGGGCCAAGGTCAATATCGTAGTTGGACGTAGCAGGGCCATTGATAACCAGGGCACCAGAAACACCAGTTCCATACTGGGTCGAGAAGTGAGAGTGGTACCAGGAGGTACCGTGCTGCTCAGCCCGGAAACTGTATGTCTTGCTCTTGCCCGGGGCTGTAGGGCACTCGGTGATACCGTTGACGCCATCGTTGGGGTTGTTGTTCATCATCGTAACACCATGCCAGTGGGTAGAGGTGCCGTTGGAGGTCAGATCGTTGATGACAGTGACTTCAATGTTGTCGCCCCAGTCGGCATATAAAGTAGGGCCTGTGAGGTGGAGGGCATGTTAGTGGAACGCCAGTGGACGCTATTATCTTAGTAGGTGAATGATGGTGTAGATCCTTACCTGGAGAAGAGCCGTTGATGAGCATGCTCAAGGGCTTCACAATGCCATCGGGGCTGATGTTCTCCGCCTCCGAGACGACAATCACATATTGACGGGTAACGCCAGTGTCAGGGTAGCTTTCCATGTAGTTGGTGTCAATGTCAAAGCCATAGGACCAGCAAGCACGGTCTTCAGCAGTGTTGCAAGTTGAAGCACGCTTGTCAACCTCCTGTGAGATGGTGGTAGGGACAGCCAGCACCGAGTTGGCGGCGATGCTGATGCCTCCAAGAGCAAAAATAGAGCCCTTCATCTTGAATAGCAAAAGAAAGAAATCAAAAAAAAAAGAAAGACTAGGAAATATTATTAGGGTAAACAGGAGGCTGGCGGATGAGCTCAAGCTCTATTAAAACAAAGATAGAGAAGACACAAGTAAGGTGGGAGAAAGAGAGAGAGAGTGAGAGAGAAATGCGGTGCGGGAACGGGATCTTATTAACAATGTTGATGCCAGTGACCTGAGGAAGAAAAGAAACTGGGGGGCTAATTAGGGAGACATGCACCGAGTCTTTATACAGGTCAGATCTCGGGAATCTCATCAGCATCAGTTGCAAGAAACCTGGACTTAAGCAAACTCTGATAGTCTTTCCAGCAAGCCAGCCCCATGTCGCCCTTCGTTTCCCTTGCAGCCGGCCGTCAGTTCTCACACATTCTGTGAGAGTCCTAAGGCCTCCCGAAATCATAGGAGCCCAAAAGCCAAGGTTGGAGATATGTTTGCTTTCTGCTCTAGCCCCTCTGACCTCTGCTCTGCCACAAGTTTGCCTTGGCCCTTGTTCGCTCGATAGAACACATCAGACAGCGTTATTGCAAACTTAAGCCGTTATTTTTGGGTCGTATTTCTTCTGCTGACCAGGTAGGAGCAAGCAAGTCAGCCTTCCAACTGATATAACGCCAATCACAGGCAGGACTTACACGCCTTCAGGGCCTGACAACCTACAAATAGCAAATGTTAGAGGCCACTTGCAGAAGGCTAGCCCACGACTTAGAGATATGTAGTCTTGTTCAACACCCCCCTCCCTTGTTTTGACCAGAGTAGTTTACACACACCCCTTCTCGGCTTGTTTTCTCCCTTTCTTTATTCAGAGAGTAACCCTGCTCTCTCAGCCAAACAATAGACAAGACCAGGCGCAATTAAATCAGATATATCAGATTGTTTTTACGTTCAGGCTGATGGCAAAAAATAGAAAAAAATAAAAAGGTCAGTTTCCATTATTTTCCTGTAGACCGACGCCCCGTTAGATTGAACAGCACAGATCGGACAGTTAAAGGAGGGGAGGGGGGCTCAGTCCAAGTCCAGTGGCTTATCCTTTTTTTTGTGCGTTTGGTGCTGCGCTCCATCGCCTCTCGTACTCTGCCTTGAGAACTTCGGAACTTAATGCAGTAAGCCAGTTATTACTCTTTGCTGTAGTTGATGACTTCATTTCACATCTGACCAGAAATAGCAATCACATCGTCTTCTTCCTTAGCTGTGTTTGCCACTTGTTCTAGACGAGAACTCAACAGCCACCTGCGCTATGGCAGGCCAGAGAGAAGGAAAGATGCTTGTCTTTGAAAAGGACTAGAGAAAACGTCCAAGCCCCAGACGTCATGCTGCCATCGTTTGCTGACCATTGAGGGAGCGTCGTGAACGGAGCGGTTACAGAAGCCTTCGACTACGTCCCTCCCTGGTACCTTAGCAAACTTCCGTGTCGTTCTGTCCTGCTTTTGTTACCAGATTTGTGTGTGTGAGTTACGCGTCGTCCTCAATCTCGAACCACTAGCTTAGAGCCCACACGAGCAAACATTTCTAGGGGGGAGAATAGGAATAACGTGATATTGATGGAGTCGAAGCAAACATCGATAGCTTGCTACCCACGTCTAAGCGCAGAGGTAAATGTCACCCATCAACATAGCAGTTGGACTCACTGTAGTTGCACACGCCCCTCGAGACCAAGGAGTTGTGTGTATTGTAGTCAAGGTAAAGACAGAGACATAAGCACCCTTGTTGGATATTCCCCCCCTTGTTATTTTTCTCGTAAGTGCATGGTATGGTGTAGCTGAAGACCTTCTCTTCTCCACCCTTTGTCTTGGCTATGTACATCTGTAGCCGGCGAGCCGGGGGTGTCGGAGGGAAAGGAAGGAGGAGGCGGAAATTTTAGAGCTCAGTTGAGAAAAAGGCGCGTTCCCAGAGATCGTCCATACAGCTTCATCCTACTCCCAAGTCACTATCCATGAAGAAAGGCTATGGGAGGGGGGGAGAAAAAAAAAAGCTGAAGCTCGGATATTATTATTCGCCGCCTGGTATTTGATAAACTAATATCGTTTAGAACATTAGTCTAGAAAGGCCAATTGTCGTCAATTCGTAGATATCACTGGCTGTGTAACTGCCGAGGGACTAAGAAGCTTGCGGAAATTGATTTTACGCTTGGGCTCTCCTCCACGCCGTTTGTTCGATGAAGGAGGGTCCTGGAAGGTTTCAACGATTGTAACAACAAAACAAAGCAACAGCCCAGTTGTAGAAGTCGAGAAGGATTTCTGGACTAGGTTCACATATACTACTCCATGTCTTACAGTAGGTCTTTTTGTTTAATCGCTGGGGTTGGCCATCCTAAACGCAGATGTATGTGTATGTACCGGTCGTCTCCGTACTTCGACATGATACTTACTATACATTGCAGTACAGTATAATACGTATCCATGGGCATTAGCAGATAGATCGACCGATATAGCGGTAAAGGGTGACTCAATTCAGCGGTCCTTTTTATTTCTCGTGTATATGCGCCACGTCGCTTCAGCAAATCACAGAGTTGCCATTGGTAGAATAGTCGTATCCCTAGCTTCATGCAGGCAGGCCTTAGTGGGGTGGATAAGCAGCGGTCCTGACCCTCAACACTGCGCTACAACAACACAATGTGGATAAGGATAAGAGGTGCTGGCAAAGACACAGCAAGCATGATTATGAGCCCAGCTAATACATTAGGGGGATGGAATGGATACACCTAGGGGTCGGTGGTCGTAGGTTAACAGGGTTAATAGGGCTTTCAGCAGCGGGTCTAGGATAGCACAACACGGTTGTGAACCATTGTCGTCGCCATACATACGCGGCCTTTTTTTTTTTTGGGGCGTGGAAAAAAACGAATGTCTGCAAACCAAAAAAAAAAAAAAGGGAAAGATCTGAATGCTTTGCCTTGGGAAAAAGGGACGGGAGGGTTTTGTTGCGCTAAAAAAAAAAAAAAAAAAAAAAAAAAAAGGAAGGAAGGAAGACGAAAAGCAGGATGGCATTAGTTGTCTCCAAGAGCTGATCCAAGCGACTTTGGGACTAGTGAGGATGGAGGATGTACTGCACTGTAACACATGTACGCATCATGCTTGTTTGCTAGGCCGTTGGAACCTATGTGGTGGCTCGTGTGTGTGTGTTGTTTGCTGAAAGAGTGAAGGGGTGGGTGAGTTGTGACGGCGATGGATTGTTTGCTTATCTGTTTGCTTGGCTGTGCCAATGTTTGCCTGTTTACAAGGTTGTTTTGCTTGTTTGTGGAAATATTTGCATTTGCACATGCAGTTGCATGAAGCCACACACAAACATATTGGGCGCTTCTCCTCAGCCATACGAGCCTTCGCCGACATGACCAAGTGGGAGGACGGGGTTTCTGTGGATTCAAAATGCAGGCTTCGCAGCAAGGAAGCAGCTACGTCTAGAAAATATCGCACTAGATATAGGGATAGCAAGGGTCAGACATCAGGACTCAGGTGAGAGGGTGGAAGGGGTTCAGGTTCAGGCTGTGCTGAAAGCAAACAAAACGGGGTGCCACTCCCAAAAGGACATTTTGCTCAGGCCCTGAAAGGGGGTCAATTATCATGGGCGAAGAAAGGGAAGTAAAGACAAGGGAAACGTGGACAAGGGAGACGTGGAAGTTTTCAGAGTCAAAATAAGATGAAGAAAAAATCTGATGACGAATTTTCTTCCCTCCCTCTATCTGGCAGTTGCTACAGTTGCCGCAGTTGTTTGTCTTTCCCACCTCTGATCTCCACAATGTCCGCCCATCCTGACTATACTAGTAATAGCCAGGCTCCCGTCTGCCCTGTTTCCTAGTTTTAGCTTGTGTATTCTTGTTCTTCCTTCCCTCAGTGCCCTGGTGGCTGTGTCCAATACTCTAAAGCCTGTGGCTCCCACAAGATGCTGCCCTCCTGCTGGTTGTCGACTGTGCATACACTGAAATGACAGCTGCTTCCTTTCCAGAAGCGCAGCCGCCTTATGACAATCAAGACATGTGGTTGGAGTTAAGCCCCTCAACTGCCTCGAAATCGAAGTCCAAATTCAGTGATCTTGTGTAGCGTTGCCTGGCCCTCGTTCAAGCAGCGTTTGCCGTCGCCTCCTGAGCCCGGCTACTCGAGTGCGGCGGAAGCAGAAATGAAAAGTTCATCCCATTGAAAGTCATCAAAAGCAACCAAGGCACAGAGTGAGACCCCAGAACCGGGGCCTTACATGGCGGTATTTGTGATAATGTTTCCTGTGCCGTACTAGTCCGCCGGGCGAATCCAGCTTTGTGCTGATAGGCCTCTTTGTCACGTGATAGGCATCGTGCTGGCTGCCTGTCAGCTTCCCATTGGCTGGCCTGGGTCTCCAACCTGCATCGTCTATTCTACGCTTGCATCAATGGTGGAAGTTGCTGAGGTCTTGGCGCAGATTTACGAGCTTCCCGCCTTACTGATGTCGGCGCCTTATGCCCCGCTCCCAGCCTTTCATCTAATGGTCACTCCGAAAACTTCTGCAATCGTAGCATAGTTTGGCTACGATCGGCAATGTATCTGCAGGCGTAGACAGCTGTCTCCCCCGCCTAGAGTGGCTCCAAAACCTAGACTCACATTATCTTGATGTTCAAACTTGACTCTCTTGATCAGTGCAAGCTGTGCATTGTGCCATCTTCATCATGCTAGCGTTAATCATGCATAGGCTGCTGCATGATCCTGTGCCCGCACAAACAAATCCAGTCCTTTGCCTTTGTCACGACGCTGTGCACCACCTACAGCACATTACCAACAAGAAAAAAAGGTGTCTATTCATTAGTTGGTTCACTCTGTGTGCACTTGCGCTGGAGCTTACTTGGAGGGATCTCGAGTCTCTGCGTGTAGACAGGCTGTCCTCCACCGCTATTAGCACTGATATTGTGCTGAAAACACCGCCATCGCATGTATTGTGTCTGTAATTTATTTGCTGGCTCGATGCTTGTATCCTAAGCAAAGTGCCCCCCACGACAACTTTCTTTAAATTCTGGTGAACACTACGTTGTGGAAACGCTAGTTTGAGAAGAACATCTTGTTGCGTGCCGTTCCATACATACCATTAGGGTTAATATAGAAGTATGGTTCGTATAGCCCTAGGTCTGCTTATGGAAAAAGGGGTAAACTACTTTGTTTCCGTCTCATCTTAGCAGCAAAGAGAGCAATAGTTGAAGAACACGAACACGCCATTAAAATTTGATCTCCAGGTAAGAAAAAAAGACATCCTCCTGAAATTCTACTTCGGCTGCGCAACTGAGAGCTTCACCGTGGAAAACAACCACCCGGACTGTAGAGTCAATTGCGGCGTAAAGTGTCAGAACAGCACAAAAAGCTCAAATCTTTGCTACAAAAACAAGTGCCACAGCTAGACGCCCGGGGATACGCGAAACGTGTATGTTTCTATTGTGCATATTTGTGTAGTCTCGGCGACGCCCTCGAGGCTCTTCAAAGCCATGGGTTGTCGTGCTCTTGTTTCACTTCTACAATGCGTCCATTGCAAATCATTTAGGTATACAAGTAGGTACAACTAAAAACCACCCACAGCCTGCGTGCAGCAAAGTATCGCTACTTAAGCCCAGGTACTAATATAGTGCGCCCATTCCAAGTTTCCAACAGCCCCACATTGATTTTCAATGGAGTAAGGAGCAAGTGAAATAGTAACAAGTATATCATATCTTGTCGCAAGCGCCCGTGTTCATAGTAGGCGTTTTTCTCTCTCTTCTTTCTTCTCAATCCAATCTAGCTGTTTTATCTTCATCTCACCCGTTATTTACCAGACAGAAAACTGCCTGTCGTCATACTCTTATCCCTCCTCCAAATATTTACGTTGTTGTTCATTCGCTCTTCTACAACCTCAAGATGAAGCCTGCAACTAGAACCATTCTCGTGACTGGGTAAGTTGTCCACTTCTGTGTTCACCTGGCGTAAAAATGGCCCATCCAAGCAAACACATAGAAAGGCAGCCAAGCAAAGCCTGCAAACCTCCACACCTCACGTTCTCACCTTACCTCTCACCTCGTCTGCGGTCACCTGGCTCGCCCGACATATGCATATACGAGCTTTTGGGATCACACGTCGACTTTTGGTGCCTTAGGGCACCAAATGCTCTGCTTAGTTGCACCCTCTTTCCCATCTGATTTCCTAGCAAAGTCCATCCCTTCCGCTTTCACTACACAAGCCCACAGGCCCCATGGCTCTTTAGCCACACGATAGCCGCGGGCTTGCATGGTGAATTCCGATTGCGCTGCTTCTGCCTGATTTCCCAATGATAGAAATTCCTTCCCTGTCTACCCTATTAGTAAATCGCACGATGCACTAACGCTCCAACTCAACGCTCCAGTGGCACTGGCTACATTGGCTCGTTCACCGCCCTTACTCTTTTGCAGAACGACTTCAATGTAGTTGTTATTGACAACCTCTACAACTCTTCGATCGTGGCCTTGGATCGGATTGAGCTTATTTGCGGTCGCCGTCCTGTCTTTTACGAAGTCGACGTTACCGACCAGAAGGCCATCGACGCTGTGTTTGATAAGCACCCAGAGATTGACAGTGTCATCCATTTTGCTGCCCTCAAAGTATAACATCCCTAACCAATCACTACTACAAAGAAACCCTATTAACCCTTACTCTACCTTTTTTCATTTTCTTATAGGCCGTTGGAGAGTCTGCTGAGATCCCCCTCGAGTACTACCGCGTTAATGTTGGAGGCACCATTGCCCTCTTGACCAGCATGGTCAACCACAATGTAGGAAACATTGTGTTTTCGTCTTCGGCTACTGTGTACGGAGATGCTACCCGTTTCCCCGACATGATTCCTATTCCCGAGCACTGCCCTATCGGACCCACAAACACGTACGGCCGCACGAAGTCCACTGTTGAGAATGTCATCACCGATCTGATTGAAGCCCAGCGTACGCAAGCTAAGAAGAACGGCCAGCCTGAGGCCCAGTGGAATGCGGCCTTGCTACGCTACTTCAACCCTGTTGGTGCCCATCCCTCGGGTGTCATGGGTGAAGACCCCCAGGGCGTTCCCTACAACTTGCTCCCTCTTCTGGGCAAGGTTGCCACCGGCGAGCGCGAAAAGCTGCTTATTTTCGGTGATGATTGGGAGTCTCGTGATGGTACTGCCATCCGTGATTACATTCACGTTATTGACCTTGCCCGTGGTCATCTCGAAGCCCTCAAGTTCCTATATGAAAATAAGCCCGGAGTTAAGGCGTGGAATCTGGGATCTGGCCGTGGCAGCACAGTGTACGACATTATTCATGCCTTCCAAAAGGTTGTAGGCCGTGATCTGCCACACGAGGTTGTGGGGCGTCGTATGGGCGATGTGCTGGATCTCACTGCTAACCCCGCACTGGCAAACAAGGAGCTGAACTGGCGGACAGAGATTACCATGGAACGGGCATGTGAAGATCTCTGGCGCTGGGTAAGCAACAACCCCAAGGGCTACCGCCAGGAGGCTCCAGCAGAGCTTCTTGAAGCTGTCAAAGCCAAGAAGGCCTAAATCTGCGGTGGCGTTAAATGTATTGTATAAGGAATGTTGAGCAAGTTTTCGAGTGCAAGGGCCGTTTAATCGGACAGCAAGGATGTTTTCTTTCTGCTTCTTTTCTTTTTTTTCTTTTTTCCTTTCTCCTTCTTGGGTAAAGAACGAGCTACCAGCACCACTGTATGGACACGTTATGTCTTCTCAATGTGAAGGTAATTTATTTTCTTTGGTGATGGATTTAGTTGATAGTCAATTAGCGAGCTCTTCTGATGTACGTATGTTAAGAAATAAAACAAACTGATACTGTTATTCATGTTCTGGACCTAAAATATGACGCATACCGTGCTTTTCCCATTTCAATCAATCTTCAAGAGGAGCTTTCCAATTGTTGTTCGGCTTTCAATGTCTGCGTGAGCCTGGGCCACCTCCTTCATTGGGTATACCTTGTGAATCGGCACACGAAGCTGGCCCTGTGTAATTTTGGTGAAAAGCTCTCCAGAATATTTGTCTAGTTCCTCGCGTGTTGCTACGTATGCATTGACAGCCGGCCGCAGGAGCTTGATGTTTTTGGGGGTGAGACGGAATATTTCCACAGGAGGTACAGCGCCAGACTTGGGAAGAGGAGAAAAAAAGAGTGGTTAGAATGATGTGCACATACACGAGTGCTGTTTCGGAGTGGTTCAAGACTTACAGCATTGCCAAACGAGATGAGGGTGCCTTTGCGCGCAATCACGTCGATATCGCCGTCGAAAGTTGCCTTTCCTACGCCATCAAAAACGACATCGACGCCATTTCCGTTTGTTGCTGTCTTAACCTGCTGGACCCAGTCGCTTGCCTTTGAGTCCAGAACTACATCTGCACCTAGCTCCTTGACCAGTTCGCGTTTCTCCGCACTGCTGGCAGTGCCAACGACTTTGGCACCAACTGACTTCAGCAGCTGTACTAACAAACCACCAACTCCGCCAGCTGCTGCATGCACTAAAGCCCATTGCCCAGGGCGCACATCAGCCGATTCACGGATAAAGGTCCATGCTGTTAAGCCTTGTAGCAAGACAGCAGCTGCGACATCCAGAGTGATATCGGCAGGCACACGGACAAGGCTGGTTTCTGGAACAGCTGTGTATTGAGCATCAGCGCCAGGCGACATGTAGACTACATGGTCACCAATAGCAAAGCCGGTTATATCTGGGGCGACCTGGACAATGATGCCTGAGGCTTCACGGCCGAGAGTGTGTGGGTAACAAGGTGCCTTGTACAGGCCAGTGCGGAAGTAGGTATCGATGTAGTTGATGCCAGCATAGGCATTCTTGACAATCACGTGACCAGAGGAAAGGCTGGGGACAAGGGCGGCAGTATTATATTGGAGGACGTCGATGCCGCCGGTCTGGGGAATGGTGATGGCAGTTTGGGCAGTAGGGATGGCCATTGTTGATAAGCGTTGTAGAGTAAGCTAAATGAAGATGTTTCAAGTATGGCCTGGCAATAATGTCGAAGTAAAACAAAAAAAACAAAACAAAAAAGAGACCAGATTTAATTTGTTGTTTTAGGGGCCCTAGAAATTCCACGGGATGGAATAGTGAGGGGTAAAGAGGTGATGTGCGCGCGCGGGTGTCAAAGTAATTACCCGGAACAACGAATGCGCGCGCCTTCTCTAGGCTCCAGGGTGGGGCCGCGAGGTTGAGCAGTAAGTAATAGTGAAAGCGGTATATCAGAGTCGGTAAAAGTACATGAATACCTCCAAAGCGCTATGCCTTCTCGTCACAACTGCGATATGGCGGTCTCCCTCACGATTAAACGTTAATTTGGACAAGCTATGAGGAGAAGTGATGCCACATTACATTATAAATCAACTTCTTGTCCTTATGCATGATATCAACCCTGGCTCAGGGTTGCGTTCTTATTTGTGCGACAACAAACAAACTTGGGAGCGATCGTCTGTTTCCGTTTCCCTAAGTTCTACTGCCTCAAGGATTGTGCATGTCAAACGCGGTCCGTGATGATTGTATTGTAATCCGTGAGCCTCCAGGTGAAGAAGGTGTTGGAATAGCGGTAATAAGGCTGGGCAGATGACCCTGACAGCAAATTCTCTCTAAAAACCCAACATACCGGTGCCACGCCCGCCCTGTAGTGATCCCGCTGTTCAGATTTAGCCACCACGGCTTCGTTTGCATTGTTTAAGTTGTCTCTTTTCTGCTAGCTCTTGTCTCTCCTCATCGTCTCTGTGAGTTCCCTGTTCTTGTACCTTTATTGGCCTGTTCTCTCCCTCGCGGCTGGAAGGTGCTGCTTTTGGGGGTGCACATATTTGAGCAAGTTTAAGAAGGTTTACTGTAGGGGCTATCCAGCACGCAGGCCTTGTCAGTTTTCACACACCCTTTGATAAAATAGATTATTTCGTGTGTCTTCCTCTTATATACTGACTGGTTAATAGGGTAGGAGAAAATTATTTTCTTCAAGTGCCGTCTTGCTCGCAGGTCTTAACTCATACCCCCTTCTTTTCAGCTCTGGGGTCTTGTCAGTAATGCTCATCTTCAAAGTCCACTCCCTCAACCCCCATCCCTACCCTAGTCCGAGGGGGTCTCGAAGGTGAGGGAACAGCCGATGACATCTCTTGCCAATGCCACCCTTTGAATCGGGATGACCCGAGTCAGATGGCGTGTGAAATAGGACGCACGCTCTCTAGGGATACCCGAGGATTAGGTTTCTTGTAGGGCTTATTGATTTCAGGCTCCCTGAGACTAGGGTTTGTGGCTTACTCGACGAGACCCTAATGGCAATGGACGGACCCACTAGCAGCTAACAGTGAGCACTTATACGGCAAACTTGATTTTACTGGTCAAACAGGACTTGACGCAGCACATTTCTGACTGTAATTTCTTGTACGATGAGAGATTCCCTCTTTTCCTTGTACATTTGTATGGGAGCTCGCAGGCTAAGATGAGGTCAGCGCCACAAAAGCCTGGCTCCATCTCGGACTTGGCCAAGTTCCCAGATTCCAAGTCAGAAGTACTCACTCGACTTGCAGGTAATCTAACCGGACCAGCTAGCCTGCAGTCAGCGAGGATGTTGGAGATCCGCACAAGAGCATGAATAATGCATGCGCAAGTATGCTGTACGTACACATCCCCATAGTACAATAGCGAAAAGAAGACTGGTTGGTGAGGAGGTGCTGCGTAAGATGGAATGACATGGGAACATGGGAACAGAACTTGAGCGTGCAGTAATTAAAGGAACGGCTGCAGCTACCCGGATGTTGCTGCCTGTCTTGAATTTATGTCGCCATTACATACACACAGCAAGTAAATATAAGAATCATCCGTACGTGTGTGGTCTGTCTCGGTTGGCATTGTGCCACGTAGAATTACCGTGAACTCCGTGAAAATGAAGGGAAAAAAGGATATGCTTGCCCTGCTTATGCTTCTTACGTATACACTTTCCCGCCCTTTATCTTGACTCCGTCACCCAGCCCCCATCGCCTGCCTTTTCTAGTTTGTTTCTCTTTTGTCCGTCTTCTCGATGCCTGACTCCTACTGTAACTTAGGAAGGAACTTTGCAGACAATCTTCCGTGATTGGTTGGCACAAAGCAATTCTGAAAACGAGGCAGTTTCCTTTTCGCGCGTTCGATCGCATCTTGTTCACCTCTAACCCTCGCAATTTCCCACACATTTATTCCATATTTTCCTCTCATCTTTAGCACTCTTTCCGCATTTATTATTTTCTTTTTTTCCTTCTTACATCTACATTCTCCTTCCAGACCGAGAAGCATCAAACAGTCCATCTACTCGAGTCCTTCTCATCCGAAATCGAACACCAATCTCCGTCACATTGTGATGATGTGATGAAACTTTGGCGCTTAAATTATATCTTTCATTCTTCGCTTTATATAATTCTTCCATATTTGTCCCAATATGACACTAGTCGAGTTTACCCTCGAGGAGCGTAATCTCCGCATCCATCAGCTTCGAAAAGCATGGAACATTGACTTGGAATCATCGCAGCGGACTCCCGAGAGTCACGAGTTGAAAATAGCCTCGAGTTTTCGTACACCCGACGACGAAATCAAGGCCGAGGCCCTCTTGCGTCGTCGTCAGCTAGAGACTCCCATCGGAATCAAGAAAAGCTCATCCTTGAAGCGCGCTTTTACAAACCGGAAAAAAGGCTGGCAGCCCATTGAGTTGCTGGACGCCCTTGACGTGCACGTTTGTGATGGTGGAAGCCCAGGCGTAGCTGAGGTTCTGCTAGGACGGCTGGCGCAGCTGGGCGCAAGCATCAACGAACAGCCAACTGAACGACGATCTAGTTTCATTGGCCGTCGGCGAAGCGAGGGCTTTGGCTATGCTGAGAGAACCCGGATTGTCGAAAATGCCGCCAAGAGCCGCAACGTAGACATGCTACGAGTTCTTCTGCCATACGCTGACAGCGTAGCCTTGGACTCGGCCATCGTAACTGCGACTCTTCTGCGTGAGGAGCCTATGGTGGAGATGCTCATATCAAAGGGAGCTGATCCCTTTCGCGATCTAGAAGGGCAAAGTGCATTTCTAGAACTTTGCGATATGGGCGGCCAAGAAAACCTAGTCCGGCTTTTGGTTTCTGGTGCAAAAGAGTCTCGTTGTTTGACAATAGGCATGGTAAAGGCTGTGAAATCCGGGTGCTTTGCCACCGTGCTGCAGATTAGCCAGTCTATGGCAGACTGCAATTATAACGGCGCTGAGGCTCTCCGAATTGCAATAGAGAACGGCCGTAAGGATATTGCCCTTGCTATAGTCACTGCTAAAAAGCCGCCACAGCCGGCCGGCCTCGAGGCGGCACTGGACACCTTGTTTCAGCAGTCTCAGGTCCACCCACACGAGAAGCTTGACATGACCGAGCTGCTACTTTGCGCTGGCGCAGGGGGTGATGCTGCGTCCCGGGCTCTGTTACATGCGGCCTCGTCGCAGTTTGTTGAAATGGTGAGACTGTTAATCAGGTACGGGGCTTCTGTTCAATACCTCGACGGCGCAGTGATTAAAGAGGTGGTCTTAAAGGGGCATGATAATCTCCTCAAAACACTCCTATCCTCTGGCCTGCCTCTATCGCCCCAGCTAGCTAGCGACTGCGTAAAACTAATCCCTTCACATATCAATCCAGATTGCCGTTATTCGCTACTCACCATGTTGCTGCGTAATGGCGCTTCAGGCGAGTGTTTGGATGATGCCCTAGTCCAAGCCGTGTTGAACGGCAACGATGCTATAATTGACTTGCTAATAAAGCCAGAGTTTCCCCACAAAAGCCCAACTACTTGTTCAACTGGGCGCCAGGAGGCGCTTAACTCGCATGCGATTGCATCGGTGGACTACAAGAATGGAGAAGCTATCAAGGTCGCTTTGGCTACTGGAGATATTTCCGTTATTTCCACACTCCTTTCCGTTGGACCCTCTCCAGAGACTCTAGCACACGTGTTTACTCATACACATCGACTTCCCCGAGAAGCACGACAGGAAGTTGTTCATTGCTTTATAGAAGCAGGGGTTCCTGCTAATGTGATCAAAAATGAATTCCAGCGTGAGATTGAGCAACATTCAGGCCATCGCGATGACGATATAGTCGCCATCTTGTTGAACTATATGCCCAAGGACGACTTTGATATCACTTCAGCTATAACTACAGCCATAGCTCGCCAGGACCGAAGTTTATTGGCTACTGTTGTGCAGCATGCAACCAATCTCGAGGCTGCTGAAAGCATACCAAAAGCCATGTCAATCACCGACGAAGGGATGCGCCGAGAGATAATAACTTTGCTGTTGGTAGCTGGTGCGGATGCCGAAAAGGATTGCATTGTATCGGCTGTCATGACCGTGCTCAAGTCAGAGCCGGTGGATGTCAAGCTCTTGAGATTGCTGTTGACAAGAGGCCATGCTGACATGAATGGGCTTGGTGGTTCGCCACTCTTATGTGGTGAGTTTTGATTTCGCTGCTTTAATAATGACATGTGCTAACTTTAAAACAGCTCTCGCCCACCCGGACCCATTGATATTTCCACTTGTCCTGAAGAATACTACGCTCGCTCCTGCAACAATTCTGACTGCTGTTTCGAAGCTTCTATCTCAGCCAGATAGCAAAGAGAAGATATCGAACTTGACAGCGCTTCTCCGGCTTCCCGTTCCCAAAGCAGATCTCGGGAATCTTCTCGCCGATGAAGTGCATTCCTTTATACAGACTCCCAAGGCCGACCGTAATATAAGGATTATCCAAATCATGGTTCAGGCTGGCGCGGACGTCAATGTCTCTGAAGGCCTTGCTCTTGCTCGAGCTGTTAGCGCCACGCACATGCCACTTACAGAAATGCTACTGGCTGAGAATCCAACGCCCAAGACTATGGCATATGCCTTCAGACAAGCCATTAATCTGCTAGACTCGATAGACCGACTCAGGTTTGCCGAAAGACTGCTCAAGTCTTCAATTCTGCCGACTGAGGTTGACCAGGCCTTGATTTACAGTATCAAGAAATACCCCGAAGACCTGGATCTGCTGGGTCTACTAATGAAGAAAGCGGACATGTCATCAGGAGAGGCGCTCAACCTCGCTATTTCGCACCAAAAGCTGAATATCGTCAAGCTTCTTCTGCAAAACAAGCATTCCGATGCTGTTTTGATTGAAGCCTTTAAACTGTCACTCGCCTGTGCCGAGAAAGAAGACCGTCAAAGACTAACGGAGACATTTCTAAATGCCGGCATTCCAAAAAAAATCGTCCGCGATTCCCTGTCAACTGCCACTGGACAAGGAGATTTGGAGCTTGTGAATACTCTGGTAACATACGGTGGAAAAAGCCATGATATTGATAGGCAATCTATGATACAGGCAGTGCGTTCTGAGAGTCCCGAAATGCTTAAAATGCTCTTGGGAGAGAATAATGGTGCTATTAGCCCCGAAACACTTAATGCCGCTTTCCACACTGCTACTCAAATTTCTGATCTTGAAAAACGCAGTTTGATATTCGAAATTCTCCTACTTCAGGATGGGATTAACAAAGATCTTGCTAGTGCCGAGTTGCTTTTTGCTGTGGAAGGCGGCGATGCTGGCGTCAAACTCCTTGCAGTACTTCTTTCACAAGGAGCGGATCCGAATTTTCGAAATGCTGAAGCGATTTGTGTTGCTGCTCAGAATGAGTGTTTTGAAAGTCTGCAGCTACTGTTAGCGCGGGGAAGTACCAACACTCAGCAGATAAAGCCCACAAACACATCTCTAGCAATGACATTGAAGGCCAGCTGGAAGATGCAGCGAGACAAAAGGCTGAAGATATCAGAGTGGCTTTTTGATGCGGGATTAGAGCTCTGCGTCGAAATTCACATTGCTTTACAGAAGACGCTTGTTTTCAAAGTCGGCGAGGAACTCGATATTGATATGATGAAGCTTCTCCTAAGCAAAAAGGCGTCTCCAACCTATGATGGGTGTAAATCCCTCATCCGCGCTGCGTGCATTCCATCACCAAGCATTTTGGGCTTGCTCTTGGAGCATTCTGATATCTCGAATAAGGAGGCATCAGCTGTATTCGCCGCCAGTTTCCCGTCAGATGCTGCCAACAAGTGGCTTAGTGAAGACGGATACCAATGTGCCAAGCTTCTTATCGAGAAGGGCGCTAGTGGAAATGGCCTCAGCATAGCACTTGTCGTAATGCTGGAAACACACAACTCCTCGAACAGCACTCTAGTTGACAAGTTTGCGGATTTTCTCATTGATAATGGCGCTGATATCAACTATAACCACAGCCGAGCCCTTCGAATGTCTGTATCGCGAGGCAATATCCCATGGGTTCAGAAGCTGTTGGACGGCCAGCCTTCTTCGGGCAGTCTGAGTGCGGCACTCGGTCATGTGTTTGATGGAAACCTGGACGAAAACCAAGCTACTTTGATTCTACAAATGATCCTAAGCTACAATTACGAAGGTATCACAATTGACACTGGTGTACCGTTACAAGGCGACCAAATTCCGGTTCTAGCACGCGCTCTCTTGCAGTTCCCGCGCTCAACAAAAATGGTGACAATTCTTCTGGAAGCAGGCTACTACTATGACCCGATGCTGGCCTGTTTTGTAGGCTCACAGAACAACATGAGTGAAGGGGAACAGGAGCAGGTCACTCTGCTTGTCTGGGCAATCATACAACCGGAGAAACGCATTAGCTCTGCGGTCATCGAGACACTGATCAAAGCTGGTGCTGCAGTTAACTTTCAAACACCACGACTGCAAATGACACCGCTAATGCTCGCCATTAGAGAGAAACGTCCGGACGTAGTTAAAGCACTCGTCCTTAACGGAGCTGACGTAGACTTGGTAGATGCCTATGATACTAGTGCCTTGCTTATGGCCGCCTCTCTCCGCGATTCACTAGCAACAGATGTTATGAGCACACTTTTGCTTGTTGACCCCGCGAAGAATGACGGGTCTCTGCACTCTGCTGCACGCCAGTTGAATTTGCCTACAATTGAGCTCCTCTTAAAACATGGCCATGATGCTGATTTTCCTAGCCTCGCTCACGATGGCCGGAGTGCGTTGGCAGAACTGTGTCTTCACGCCTGCGACGAAGGCTCACCGCCTTTGACACATGCCCGCCAAATGGATATGAAAAAGGCTATGGAAATACTTATTAAACACGGGTCTGACCTTAAAGTCAAGTCTCTGAACGAATCTAATGGGACTAATGCTGGCTCTGGGAAGACTCTGTATCATCTGGCAATGGAGTCGGCATCACCCTTGATCACTTTGCAGGCTCTCCTCAAAGCAGGTTTGTGGAAGCTTGTTAATGAGTCCTTTACACATTTTGTCATCAACAACATGACATACTCGCTGACAATGTACGTTCGTCATGTGCGGCCATGGGACGAGTTCTCGGATTCCCTACTCGAGCTTCTTCGAAATAACCGCACTGTCGATGTTTTCTACGCGAATGAGGGCCCACAGCCAGATAACGTCATTGGTCTTCCTGATGAACTTGCAATTGAAGAACGCAACCGGATTGCACGCCAAAAGCAGGAATCTCTGATGCGTGAAAAGCACCTGCAACATATTAACTATCAGCGCGAGCTTGCGGCCATTGACTCACAGCTATGGAAGGACAAGGCGGCCATGGAAGATATGCACCGAACTAAAGTGCACCGTGATGAAATTGCGGCTTCACGTGAGCGTCGAATGACAGAAGTTGAGCACTTCCAAGCAATGCTGGACGCCAAGACTGCAGCACAACGCAACGAGCGTGCCCATCTTACTGCACTAGACCGTGCGTCAGCTTTAAGGCTGGCTCGTGAGATTGAAGCTGACGAGACGCAGCACCGCAGAGTGCTTGAGTTTGAATCACGCCTTGCTGCCGAGCGGGCGGCAAACCAACGCGCCGTTTTGCAGATTGAGCTTGAACGCCAGCAGAACATAGCCAGATATGAGCGAGAAGCAAGTGAGCGTGATTTAACGCGGATCCAAGCACACAAGCAGCTGATTCAGGACCAGAGTGCACTGGCCATGCAGCTGGGAAATACGCGATCTATGGCCCAGATTCCAGCTAGACAAGCAGTTGGCTATGTCACTGATATCCAATGAGGCCAGTTAGACAACAAGAGAGTGGGATAGAGAGTGGTGGTGCGAAGACGACATACACTGAACCAGGCCAGGACTAGGATTGTGCGACTAGGGAGGGAGGGCTCTTGACTTGAGACTGCATGCCCCACATAAAAGCCCCATTTACAACCTCAGCGTCCTAACGCGGGCCCGGGTCACGATAAACGGACATAATGTTTAATTGCTTGCAACAAGTAGGTTTAATACTACTAGAAGCACGTCAGAATATATACAAGATCTTTTTCCTAGAACTCCAATGTTAATAATGTCTTATACACTATCCTTATGCTTGGTCAGGGTTTAAATTTAGACGTTCTTTTGGGCGAAGGAGAACCCTGATGGTCAACCTTGATGGACAAACGCAGCAGATGTAGACCAATAGCAGCTGGGTGAAGGGGGAGCATGTAGGGCCAGTGACTCGTGGTAGCTGCCTGAATAGTGGTGATCTTCAGTGCTTTACTGGCGTTTGAGAACGGGGCTAGTTACATTTATGACTTCTTAAGGTAGTTGCTGTTCGAGAGGGGGGAAGGTGAAAACTTTTCTCTTACTTCTAATGTCTTCTGTGAGAGACACTCTTCTTTCTTATCTCGCACACACTCACGCTTTTCTTTTTCTTCCTCCTCTTCTTCCTCTTCTTCTCCTCGTCCTCGTCCTCGTCCTCGCCCTTCTCCTTCTCCTCCTTTCCATGTACATGTTTTTCTCGATTTTTCCCGGTATATATTGGACCAATTCCCCGTCCTCCTTATCACGCTCTGCATCGACACTTCCATCACGACTATATCCCTGCCTTAATATCTGGGACTTATCCTACTCTTCTTGACCGCTGTCCTTTCCACGCCTGCATCGACCATCATCTTTTATGCCTTCGGCGTTCCCTTCTTTTTTTTCTCTTTTTTAAGCCTCTTCTCTCATGTCCATTGGCCCTGTGTCGAATAACGCTTATTTCGTGTCTGCTGTGAACCCCGAAGTCTACCAATACTACCAATAGCCTCCTCGCTGGCTTTCTTCTTCACTCACCAGCTAAGGCGCACATACACATACGCATACGAACGCACACGAACTACCTCAGGGGCTATTCCTACCGCTACTCGCCTTTCTCGACTATACCGTGAATTATAAGCCATCCAAGCTAATATATATGTGCTTTGTTCGACATTCATCCATCGCTATCGCCATGTCCACGATAACCTCCATGACAAGGGCCTTTCTATTACTTGACTTGGCTATGTGACCCTGTTCCGTTCGGCTATGCCCTCGCCAGTCTCCCAATAACTAAAAGTACTCGTCCTTTGTACACCATTCAGTCGTCTCGTCGTGGCTTGCATGAGGCACCGAGGAAAGGACAGTAACAACAGCAACGATGCCCACCACTAGGGAGTCCCGTGCAGTCCTTTTTATCACCCTGCCTCACTCGCTGCGCCTGTATTCTTAGGTGGCGTCGAGGCGTAGGGTTAGCAAAGATACATTAGATACAAGGCCAAATAGTCTAGTGGCACAAAGCGTATGAGTATGAATACACACAGACATACTCATACTCATATACACACATGCGAGCACAAAGAAAACATACACACCCACTCACACACACGTCTATCAATTGACACCATCCTATCGACACATCGCCGCGCTTTAACACGGCGATTCTTCTTCTGTGTCATGAAATTCATCCCCCACACTCGCATCGCACATTGATTACTGCTTTTGTTCATTTCCCTCACCCTTGACCCCCATCCCCCCCCCCCCTCCCAATTTGTCTTCATGTCGCTCTACCACTTCACGTCCTAACTCCGCGGAACTTTGGTGCTGGCCGTCTTGCCAGATTACCTGCTTACCTTCCGATCATCGCTTGCTAGTATCTCTACATACATCTGCCTTTGTCTCAATGTTCAAGGGTACTTCCTCGGCCGTGGCCCACCTGACTGACTATTGTACCTGCTACATGTAACATTGTCGTATAGGGCCGGCTTGAGCAGTCCAAAACTGAGTCCAGGCTCATGGCCAGCCACCAGTACATGTTTGCTGTATACACACCGGGTCTCCACAGTGTCAACACTGTTTCACTTGCTAACAATGTACATTCACTGGTCACTGGTACATCCACCCACTCACTGCTAGGTCTTTTATGGCCGCCCTTGCTCTTATTCTTCTGCGCATGGTCCAACTCCTCTTTCTTCGCTCTCTCCCAAATCTAGGTCTGCCTATTTTACCTGGTTCCAGAGTCCCGATTCAAAGTCTTCTTTCATAGGCCAGCCACACTAGCTAGCCTGCGCAGCGCTTCTTGCCCCACTGTTCTTGGATGGCAATGGGAATACGGAAAGAAAATAGAGACAAGAGGAAGGGAAAACAAGAGAACTGAGCCGAGTCTTTCGTGACTAGCTAGCTCTAAGGAAGTCGGGTGGTCTATTGTTGATCTGATGGAATGAAGCCCCCCACCCTTGAAATACTGCCTCAAGGGCCTTTTCCTCATATTGGCGGCTCCTATTGAATTGGGTGCCCCTCTTCTGACTAACTTATTGTCAAGGCACCCGAGTACTGGCAGGGTCAAGAATCGATGACATACCGCGTTTCGCTGCTCGATTTAGCGCATATTCAACAAGCTTGACTTACTTGGCTTGGTCTTTGCACGGAATGCATGCACGCACAGCAATCATACAACTGGCAGAGTTTTGGCCCGTTGCTTGTCTGGCATGTCACTGCCATTCACCAAAAACGCCGCTGCCAGCCATGCTTTGTAAAGCGACGCAGAAGTTAGACCGTGTGCTGAGAATATGCGATGCGATATGCCAAAGACACCTGCAGCATGTGATTTGTGATTTGTGCTAGGTACTAGGTGCTTTGTTGCACTTTGTGTACTTTTAACTTGCACAAACTGTACATTCTTCATGTGCCTCCGTGTCTACAGTTGCCTCAACTGTGAATTAATGGGGCTAACACAGCGCGGCACAATAACGACAATCTACTACTTGAAATTGTAACAAAGTATCACACGAGCTGTCCGCTGAAATCGAAAGGAACTCAGCCAAATCACCCCACCTTCACCTATTGGCCAATCTGAGCCCTGTTTTGCATGCTCAGCGAGGCCCATCTCCATGTTTAGTCTGGCCTAGAAGACATCGGAGTAAATACAGATCCGTCTGCTACTCTTCTCGACTTGCCTTGCCTTGGCCTGTGGATGGTCGGATAGAAAAGGTGAGGCGGGCGGGTGGCGTTCAAATCCCACACACCCGCCTAATCCTTGCCCTCATCGCATTTTCCCATCCACCACCTCCCTCGTCCTGCTGTATGACATGTTAGAGCATGACCAAGCACTCCCAAATCATGCCAGGAGCAAGCGTGGGAATTCTCCATGGAGGTTCACATGAGAGCTTGTGCACGAGGGTTCATCAAAGCAGGGGTGGGTGGAGGGTCAGAAGGGGAAAGGGGGGAGGGGGAGAGGCTTGGACAACCGATCCGTCCCTTTGTAGAGACGGATTGTTTTTGGGCCGCCTTTTGTGGCCAAGGCGTCCATATCGGCATATAAAAACGAGGCCGTTCCCCTTTGTTTAGTTCTTTCTTGTTCTTGCTTTAGAATCATCGCAATCAACTTCTTCAACTCCTTCAATCAATTTTACAATCTCCTTTTTTTTGGACCCCCCAAAACCCTTTCAAACCTTCAAAATGAACTGGTAAGTTGGCCGTGTCTTTGCCTATTTACCGCCAGTCTCAGTTTTACTAACAAGTTATCTCAAATAGCGCCTGTGCCTGCTGCTCCGGTCCCACCTGCGGATCCAACTGCTCTTCTTGCACCAAGTGCGAGGTGAGTGCTTCTTTAGCCCGCGAAAGTCATATCTAAAGGGTGTTTACCAAGCTAACATTATATCGTCATAGCACTAAATTCCTCGTCGCTGAGATGACATCTTAGCTGTCTGCTTTTGTATGAACCTGGGTTCTCTGCCGGAGCTAGCTGTCCATAGTTATAAACTTTGTTAGAGGGAAAAGACTCGAGGTTGAGCTTGATATCGACAGGGGTGGGTTTTCTCATGCAAGTTATATGACGGAAGGATAAAAGGGGAAATCTACTTTTGTCTGCTTTGTTTTCTTTTTCTGCTCTTTCTTCAAAGCTTGACAGAAAGCGGAGAGAGAAGGGACGGGGAAGATCCTAGCAGCGTAGATTTTTGTAGTTGATTTGATGAGATCCAGTTGAATACATTTTTTTTCTCAACATGCTTTATTATTGTTTCTTTTGCCAATATGTGAAACCTGAGGCTCTATACTTCGGTTGATTAATCGGAGACATTAGAAAAATATATATTTGGTGGGGGGTGCGTGCGACTGAGGTTGTTGAGGACGATGCCAGAAGGTGAAGGAGGAATGGATGTGGTAAGTGGGTGCACGAGAACTTATGTAGGTAGCCAAGTGAGATGGCGTGGGTGGATTGATAGTAGCTGCTGGCATGTGAAGGCAGAGGCAGAAAGAAAAGAGACGAGCGGGTCGTTGTTTTTGTTATTATTATCTCGATGATTCGCGAGACTGATTTGAATATATTTATGTTTACTGGAATCACCAAGATCAAACGACGCGATCCGTGTGGACGTCCAATGGGTATATAAGTTTGGTTGGTTGTTTTATTTAACGTGTACCTACCTACTGGTTTTCCGCAGCAATACGATGGCAATGAATGTAAGTTCCTGGAAACGAAGAGAGTAAGTAATAGGGGAGGAGGAGGGCGTGACGTCGATCTACGTCTACGTAATACCCATCATCCATCAGTGTAGTAGTTGGAAAAAAAAAAAAGAAAAAAAAAAGAAAAAAAAAGAAACTGAGCTGCTCACTACCAGGATCGAACTGGCGACCTTCGCATTACTTGACACAGGGTGTTCTGTATTAGTACGACGCTCTAACCAGCTGAGCTAAGCGAGCTCCATCTATTTTTGGCGCACCATACTGCGGGCCAAAACCCGTTTCGGAAATTTCCCCACGAAAAAAAAAATAGGAAAAAAAAAAATAGAAAAGAAAAAAAAAGGAATTGGTGTGGGATTTTTCTGACTGACGTCACGAAGAGAAAAAGAAAAAGAATCTAGACATTTGACCTTCCGCTTTTGTTTTTCTTCTTTCTTTTCTTCTTGTTCTTTTGTGTGTTTGTGTCATGACGCTCCTCGGAATTAATATTCCAGTTCGTACAACAAATAAACGAGAAAGAACTCCCCCCAAAATACTATACAGACAGACGAAAAGTAGACCAAAAGGTTTGTACGGGAAACTCCGAGCGTTCCCGTGCAAGGACCAGTAGAAACGGAAAGAACATGGAAGAAGCCAGAAGCCAGAAGCCAGAACCTGGAAAACAGAAAACTGCACTAACGGACTAACGGACGGACGGCCAGCCCCAAGCTGAGCAGGATTGACAGTTGTTTCGTTTTAGCACTGCAATCAATATCTCATGTTTCTTTCTTCATCTGACATTGACTACCGTCCAATGAGAAGAAAATGAGAGGAAGAAAAAAACAAAAAGAAAAGGGCAGGATTTGAGCGGTCCGAGTAACAAAGCGCTTGTGCCCCCTCTGTCCCCTTGATTTGCTTTTGCCAACAAGTGCCCTTTCTTTTCCTTTTTTTTTTTCTTAATCCCCTCTCTCCTCTCTTCCTCTGCCCACAAACCAGTCAAACCTTGGTGACATATCGATTAAGAGCCGCAGCGCCAAAGTAAAAAAATCAAGTATTTTTACTTGAGCCCAATAAATAAAACAAACCCCCTGCCCCCTGGTCTAGAATCCCGGCGAGCCCTCAATAGAATGCTCCATTAAAAGTGGGACTTTGTTTCTCTGCGCATACATACAGAAAGTCGTGTTACACTATGGTCTGTGTAACTACCGACCCTCAAGTCGACTTTCTTTCTTGCTTAGGAGAGTAACAAAAGGAAAAAGAAAAAAAGCTGTGGCAGTCGAGGCTGAGTATCCTCAAAAGAAAACTAATCTCCCCATGTCATGCTGTCCGCGCTGCGTCGTGCACCACTAAACACCCCACAGCATGTCCCTTTTCGAGGTTTGTGTTTTTCTTCTGAAAAATAAGTTCAGTCAAAAACATCCGTCGCATAGCGCACATTACGCATTGCAGCAAACTTCTCGCGTGCTTCCTCTTCCGAAAGATTCTTGCCCTTCTCTTTGGCCGACTCCAGCATGATCTGAATAGCCGTCTCCTCCACTGCCTTGCCCATCTTCCCGCTGCCGCAGACAAACACTTTAGCTCCACCTCTCCACAAGGCCAATGCCTTGGCACGGTCAGCATACAAAAGGTGTTGCACATACTTGAGGCCATTGCTTTTATCCGTCTCCCGTGAGTATGCACGCTTGGCCGTCACGACACCCGCTGCTTCCCACTCGGCAAGCTCCTCGGCGTATAGGTCGTCGGAGGTTGGCGAACGGCATCCAAAGTATAGTAGTGCAGGGGCCAGTGTGCGGCCAGCAGCAATTTGAGTGGCTCTCTCCTGCATAAACCCGCGGAAGGGTGCAATTCCAGAGCCGGCAGCTATACAGATAATAGGAGCGCCTTCGGGGTCTTTAGGCAGGTGGAATGAAGTAGGGGAGGGTCGGACGGCAACATGCAGGCGATCTCCAACTCTCAGTGAAGAAAGATAGTTGGTGGCGGTGCCAATGTGTCGGCCATAGCCAGAAAGAGAAGGCTCGTCAAGCAGTGAGTAGGTTAGGGTTACGTGTTGGGGATTCCAAAGCGGAGATGACGAAATGGAGTATAGTCTGACCCGCATGGGAGGCATCATTTCCAAGAAGCTGGCAAATGGCAGGTCGATGGAAGGGTGGGCCTCGAGCAAGTCAAGTATTGACATGCGTTTCTGTGTGATTTCAGTTGCATACTTTTCCTCGCTTGCGAGACAAGTCAGCATGGCTGCTTCGGCTGGATCAGTAGCAGCCTTGGCCAAGGTGGTGATGTTGCGCTTGGTGGCAGGCTGGGCAAGCTCAATATATGCACTTAAAACCGAGCCAATGGGAAGCTCTTTGCCAACGGGCAGATGGGTTTGAATTTTGCCCGAGATGGTGATGTAAGCATCGGCATTTAGACCAAAAGTCCGAACAGCACGGCCCACAGTCTCGGCGGGATTGTGGGGGAGGACGGCTAGGTAGTCGCCCGCGCGGTAGGTGACACCACTAGGAAGCTTGATCTCAATATGCTTCTTGGGAAACTCGCCAGTGGCAAGCTCCCGAGCATCAATGACTATGCTTTCCTTGACCTCCTGGTACAAGTTTTCAGTGCGAGGATGTGAAATTTTGACATTTAGACTGGGGGCTAGAGAAGACGATGCCATGTCAGCCTGGTGGTCGCCATCATCAGTACTCTTATACTTTTGCACAAGCGCTGGCCACAGAGCAGAGTCTTCCCAAGACTCAAAGTCGCTAAACATGTCTCTATCGGAAGCGTCTGTTGACCCCATGGCAACCAGTCGGGTACCACCACGGGCCTCCAAAGCCCCATCAATTAATTTAGGAATGCGATGGAATGTTTGCACCCAGTCACGGTGACCGCAGGCGTAGACGGCATATTGGACGCCTTGCGCCTCCTGGCCTTTAACAGCCTCTAGCCAGGCCACAAATGCAGCGGCGTTGTCGGTAGGCTGGCCCTCGTATGACGCGGTGATGATGACAATGGGGTGATCTTGGGGGAGTTTTTCCTTGGCAGCATCTAGGACATCAACAGTAACGGCACGGAAACCATGGCAAGCAGCATCAGCAGCAAGACGATGAGCCATTGCCTCACAAGTACCACTGTTAGAGCCGTAGAAAATGCTCATAGGCCTGCCCTGCGCGCCGGAATTGGCTTCGTTGAAGGCCGAGGTAGACCCCATACTTCCTGTCGGCTTAGCGCTCTGAGGAGAAGCAGTAGGTCTGCCATGCAGGCTCTTTTCCAGCTCAGTGGCAGTCAATCCATGGCGCAAAATAGCGCGCATATGGAAATCCTTGGGCTTGACGGTCAGTGAATGCTGCAATTGCAACATGTAGCTCGGATCGTCCATGACAAGGTTGAAATTTTGTAGTATCATGGCGGTACACAAAAGTGTCTCTTGCCAGGCAAATGGGCGGCCGATGCAAGCACGCATTCCATTGCCAAAGGGTTTCCAGCAGTCAGGATAATCCTTTAGACGCTGCTCGAACTCGGCGTCCAGCATGCGCTCAGGGCGGAACGCCAGCGGGTCAGGCCCGTACACAACAGGGTCGCGGTGCACACCATTGAGGATGCAGGTGACCACCTCATTGGGATACACGCGGTATTTCCCAGCAATCAAGGTTTCTTCCATGCACTCCAGAGGGAATCCCGGGATAGGGGAGTCAAGACGCAGCGTCTCACGCAGGACGGCTGCAATGTAAGGAAGCTTGGACATGTGGTGCAATGAGATCGGCCCACGGCCAATGACAGCATCAACCTCGGCCTGTGCCTTCTGGTACGTTTCAGGGTTCTTCAGCATCTCGTAGAACGCAAAAGACATAAGGCCGGAGGTAGTCTCATGGCCGGCAATAAGGAAGGTAATAAGATTGTCAACGATACTGTCATCGTCCATCTTCAAGCCTGTTTTGGGATCAACGCCCTCTAACATGGCTGTCAGAAGATCCCTGCGGTCCGACGGATGCTCCCGGCGATACTTGAGCACATCATGGGCAGTCTTTTGCATCAGGCTGATATCCTCCCAGTACTTCTTTTCGGCCGACCTCTGCAGCATCTGTACTACGCCTAGACGAGAGTGGCGTCGGCCGCACTCAGCCAGGAAGTCACCCATGGCATCGACAAACGGGTGCATAGCATTGCTATAGTAAGAGTTGAAACGGAAGTCCATAGAGCAGAGCGCGAGAGTGTCCAAGGTAAGACGGGTAAAATCGTCTGTCACGGGAATAGACACTTGCGGCCCATTGCGGGCCCATTTCAAGACCAGTTGAGAGGCAATGTCGTACATGTCGTCGAACATGCCGTGCATTGACACAGGGCCGAAAGCGGGGATGAGGATACGATGAGCAACGCCCCATCGGGGTTCGTGGGCTTTGGCCTATAAGCGGGGGAGGATTTAGCCAAGAGGAGTGGTTAAAAGTGGACATCAGGAGAGCACATACGGTGAAGAGGCCATCATGGACGCCATTACGAACTTGCTGTGAACAACTATCAGTACGTGCTTTTCCGGACGGGATGATTTCAGAGTAGCTCACATGCAAAGCGCCCTTGATTGACTTCTGGAAACGGGACTGGTCGCAGCAATCGTGGACAAGCTCGCGTGAAGAGACAATGACTCGACTTGAGGAACCAATTTTGAATCTAAAGATCGGGCCTATCCACAGGAGATGGGTTAACAATGCTGCTACACATGGCGAGCGGGTGGATATCCTACACGCCGTTGTGAATTCTGACGATCAAGGGAGGGCGGGTGACGTGAGCATGCAGCCAACTCACCGTATATATCTGCCATTCGTAGCACATTGTCTAAAGGGGGGCCCTGCGAGAACTCGGAAGCATTTCCAACCAAAGGGAAGCCTGTTGGGCCTGGAATTGGAAGCTCGCCGGCGTTGCTTTTGTCTTCTTCGGGCACTCCATAAGAGGGGATTGCAGCCGATATCAGGGATGCAAGGCTCTCCATTGTTTGGGGGCTGATTGTGGCGTGAGTGTGATTGTTTGTAATGTATCAGAGATGATTGGCTGACAGACAGCATAAGCCGACAGGTCAGATATCAAAGAAGTTGTAGCAAACGATGGTGGCTAGAAAAAGGAAAGAACCTGTGTGCGATATGTCCGTTGGCAGAACACGATGGAGTTATTGCCTCGCACGATAAAGGGGGGAGGCAGAGGGGAAGAGGGGAAAGAAGAAGTCGAAAAGGAAAACGTAGAAAAAAAATTGATTAAAAAATACTAGCAGTTAAAAGGGCCTACGGACAACAGAGCAGCTGTAGCATGCTGCTAGCTACGCTACTAGAATATAAGAATTATTTTAGTCTTGACAGAAGACCCATCATTCTACGGCACTTGGCTTGCTTGGCTTGGCAAAAGATGAGCAGACTAGACTAAGCTAGACGCACGTCCTCCCGACTTGAAGAAAAGGCTCGGGAAACTACCATATTTGGTCAAGCTCCCACTGGCCCATCCAGCCACCTGCAATAGGTACAAAATACGTGGCACTCAAGCCGATGAACCCCAGCATTTGATTTAGACGCTCTCCACGCACAGAAACTACAGCTTTTGTCGAATAATGGTCATATAAAATGGAATATAATAAAATAAAATAAATAAGCAAGGCAAGAAACGATCAAATAGCCCGTGCCAACAAAAACGCCTGTCCCATGAGTGAGTGAATATGAGGTTTTCAGTAATAGCAGCGTCAAGGCTGCTCCAAATCCAGCCGTAGAAAAAGCAAAAGAACAAAGGGGCTTCAGATCCTTGCAGTAGCCGGACTAATATAATAGTCCATCGGGTGGCTTCCTCTTTCTGGCTTCTGCCCCCTGCTTCCGACTCCGGCCCGATTCTCGTGATCGTGTTTGTCTGGGTATATGCAAATGCAGCGATTAAAAGGATCGGCCTGTGGGCATTTAAACAGCGACCTCGACCTTCTTGGCAGGAGGAGCCTCGGTACAATCGTCATCACGGGGACGCTTGTTGTTGACAGGCTCGCCCTTGTCGTTCGTTGCCTGAATGCTAGGCGGCTTGACACTATAAAGGGGTTAGCACGGCCATTCTCACACAAGCCCTATCACGTAGATAGATGCATATCCAAAGGAGAAAGAAAAAAAAGGATCCACATTCCACATTCCACTTACTCGTTAGTGTTGCTTCCCTTGCCGTTGTCACGAGCCTCGGGCTTGTTGTCACGGCCGCGGTTGTCACGGCCGCCACGGCCACCACGACCGCCACGGCCACCTCTTCCGCCACGGAAGCCGTTCTTGCGGTCGTGGTTGCGACGGTTCTTCCAGTCGTTGGAGTCGCCCTTGAAGTCCTTGTTGCCGCCACCGCGGCCACCACGGAAGTTGCCCCGCGAAGGCTTGTCGCCACCACGGCCCTCAAAGAAAGGCTTGGCCGAGTTGCCAGGCTTCATCTGGCCCGAGCGGATCAGCTCATTCTTCTCCTCGACATAGGCCTTCTTGGTCATCAGCTTCAGGTCATGGCCCTTCCACTGGGGCTTCTTCTCCAAAAAGGCCTTGGCAGCCTCTTCCGATGCCATCTCGACAAAAACAGAGCCCTTGAATAGCTTCTCGGGAGTACGGCGCAGAGTAACGCCGCTGACGGGGGCGTGCTCGGCGAAAAAGGCCTCAATTTCGAACTGTGAGTTGGGGTTTTCGTCACCGAATCCCTTGGCGTAGATGGTGGCAGCCTCGGACTTCTGGCGGCGCTCGGGCGAGGGCTTGTATGGATTCTTGCGGCGAATGCCCTCCTCACCCTCCTCGCCCTCAATGTCAAGGAATGTGCTCTCCTTGATGGCGGCGACAACAGCAGAGTAGGGCTGGAAGCGGCGCATACGCTTGAAGGTGTGCAGAGTCTTCAGAGGAACCGGCTTGTTTTCGGGGCCGGCAGTGGTGTCCCATAGGAATTTGTCGCGGGGAAGGTTGAAGTCACCAAAATAGTACTCGACCTAGGTGGGAAGGCCGTGTTAGAAATACAGACAAATGAACGTGTGGCTTTCCGGGGATGGGGGTGGGGACAAGGACAAAACAAACCTGGCGGCGGATCTCATCAGCGTTGTCAGTCTCAGGCAAAACACTAGGATCGAACTTGTTATTCTTGCTGTAGTCCTCGTTGACAGAAGCCGTGGTCTTCAGCACATCGGGCTTTTCAGCTGGAGCCTCAGAAGGGGTCTCGGTGGAAGCCTCGACAGCGTCAGCAGCCTCGACAGCGTCAGCAGCCTCGACAACTTCGGCAGCCTCGGCAGACTCGGCAGACTCGGCAGCACCAGCAGCTTCAGTAGCGGTAGCCTCGACGGCTTCAGTGGGAGTGGCCTCGGTGGGGGGCTGCTCCACGACCTCAGCGGCAGGGGGAACAGTAGTGTTCTCCGCGTCGGCCATTATGAAAGATTTTTCTTCTAGACAGACAAATGTTAGTACGTAGCCAGAAAGCTGCAAGTGCCACTACGCCTAGACAAACGATGCAATGAAGTTTTCTTCCCTCGCAACCGCATATTTGTACTTTGCGACAGAGCGGGTGGCGGGCGGGGCAAGAGTCAGCGGGCTAGTGCACAAGTGGCCACTCACTAGTAAATACAACAGGCTTAATGGATATAAAAAAAAAAGAGATTTAGACAGAATCTGCGGCGATGATAGGGGAAGATGCCGAAGAAATAAAAACAAAGCAATCGTGGTAGGTGGGTTGAATGAAGGTGGGAAAGTTGATCATGGACTGCAGAAACCTACAAGTTGGAAAGCTGACAACTTCTTTAGCGCGACAATCAGATAATTCTGCCACTTGCAAAAAAAAAAAAAAAGCCCGCCAAAAATTTTAGTTTCAGTTGCGCACTCACCGCCTTTGCATGGGTGAGCCCCACCATAAGGCTATACCCAGCTGGCAGCAGCTGGCCATACTAAAAGCTGCTCTGGATGAGGGAAGAGAAAACTAAGCCAATTGAAGCCGGCTTTAATGGTGAGAAAAGATTTTGGTGTGTGTGATGCTGAGAGACCCTAAATCTGGTGATCCTCGACCTCGACGATTGACGACAATACGACAAGGCTGGCTGCATACGCTTTGCTCCGCTTTCGCGATACGTGAGCTGGTTTATTTCCTTTTTTAACTGGCGTCTTGAACCGTAGCAAGTTCAGCCTCAGCCGCTTCTCCCCGCCAATTGACTTCCCGCTATAGTAAAATATATCGCCGGTTTGCGGGCCAGTTCGCCAAGATGAGAGCGGCCGTCAAGCGCTACCTGATTTCGAACCCGGTACGGCCCTTGACCATTGCACGGCTACAAACCCCCTCCAGGGCTTGTCAAGTCGTCTCTCTAGCTATGTACATCTCCGCTGCAACTCCAAGAGACTAACCAATTGTGCTGTCTCTAGAAACTTCGCCAATCATGGAACAAGTTCAACCTTTACAATCTCTCCAAATACTCGGCTACTATCCCCCGTGCCAACAGAACCTTCTTTCAGCAAAAGTGGCAAGCAAAGCAAGCCCTACGTTCCTATCATGGCGAGCACATTGGTGAAAAACGCTGGACTCGCCTGTTCAGCCGTCGGCTCATGGGTGCCATTGAAATGCCTCCCGAGTATCTGGCTGCCTACGACGGCTCCGAACAAGCAGCTGGTCGCGGCTCCGGCCTTGAGACGGACCCCAATGACCCCAGAGCCCAGCCGACCGTCACAGCCTCCAACTTCTCCAAGATCGAGCAGATCCGCCTAGCAAAGGAGGAGCAGGAGCAGACCTTGGCCAACCAGGGAAAGCTAAACTGGCCCAGCCCGTTTGTGCGCAACCGCCAGACCCGCGATCGCCCAGGCGCTCTATTGGCCAAGCCTATCAACAAAATGACGCCGTACATGCACATGACCTTTGCCCCCATGGAGCGGAGATTGGACATTGCCATGTTCCGAGCCATGTTTGCCAGCAGTCCTCGCCAGGCCCGCCAATTCTGCATTCACGGCGGTGTAACAGTGAATGGCAAAAAGGTGTGTTTCTCGATTGCAAAGTTTTGAGCTCTCTGCTAACATTTCCTTTTTTTTTTTTTTTTTTTCAGATGCGCTACGGCGCCTACCTTCTCAACCCCGGCGACATGTTCCAGGTTGACCCCGACAAGGTCATGTATGCCACCGGACAGCCCAAGAGCAAGATGCAAGCCGAGCTCTATGCCAAGTCCCAACCCAAGCGTAAGGAGGATGACATGAGCGAAGAAGGCGAAGTCGAAGAGGGAAGCGCCGAAGAGGCCACTGAAAAGGAAGCCTCCGACGAAGCCGACAGCCCCAAGCCCACATCTATTGCCAGTGCCGTGGCCTCCCAAAACAAAACCATCTCCGACAAAAAAGAGTGGTTCATCCTACGCCGTCTGCTGGCCTCAGCCAAGGCGCTGCAGAGCAGGGAGACGGATCTAAGCGGCAAGGACAAGCAGGAGCTGCGTGAATTCATGAAGCAGGCCCGTCGTGCCATCAGCCGCACCACTGAGGCCGCCGAGGAAGATCTCATGGTGCAAAAGCTCTCGACACTGATTGGCCGCTTCAAGATTCGCGACATGGAACTCGTCAAGGTTGAGAAGCCCACTGCCACAGACTCTGATGGGGATAATGGCAAGCGCTCAACTGGCTACTTCAAGCCCAAACATGATCCGTTCGAGCTTCTCAGCCCCATCATGAAGAAGCGCTCGGAGCAATTAGCCCGCGACAACGAACTGTCTCTCGACGAACAGCAGACCCTAGCTCGCCTGATGCGCGATGCCGAGAAGAACCCCGTCGACCCCAGCAAGCCGTACGCTACACCCTGGAAGCCTCGCAAGTACCTAGCACCCTTTGCCTTTATCCCCCGCTACCTCGAGGTCAACCAGAACATCTGTGCTGCTATTTACCTGCGTCATCCCGTGGCACGCCGTGGTCTATCCGAAGTTCCGACACCATTCCCCTACGAGTTCAGCCAGTTGGCTTTCAACTGGTACCTACGCAGAAGCTAAAGAGGGGCAGGGGAGGTAGAGTGAGTGGGTGTGGAGATAACGATGCTCGCGGGCAGCAGTGGATGAAAGATGGCGTCTGGTGGCATCGGCAACTTGGTTTATATCCGAAGCTATGCAGTCTCTATCTATCGTGTATCATAGAAGTATGTGTGGAGCATTGAGAACGAGATGAGGCAGGACTAGAAGGCGGAGATTGAAAGATGCGGGAATCGACGCACACAAAATATGTACAATTAAAACAATGATTTTTTGAGGGGTTGACATTTGTTGTAGCCTCTGTGTCTCTTTGATAATACAACGCAATATGAAGTTTCATCTCCAAGCGCCCGACATTCAGACGATACCACGCAATGCGTTTTCTTCCGAAGTGTCGTAATGTAATCGTCATGGCTCAACTGCACGGAAGTTTAATGACTGCGGCCCAACCAGACGAACGGAAAATATGCATTATAACGAGCTCGAAAAAGCATACTAGATAGAGTCTAAGAGAAGTCCAACCTTCGCCACATAGTGTGGGCACGGCATACACTATCCCGTACATTGATCTCATTCCCGATGCTACTTGTCATCTTATCAATAGTACGTTCAGCCGACCAAGCTTTTTAACGAGAAGCACAAATTATATCAAGAACAAAAAAGAAAAAGAAAAAGTAGTAGTAGTAAGAAAAAGGGAATCAATAATTAAAAAAGAAAAAAGAATCGAGGAACCGGACTCAGCAACCAGGATAAACATGAAACAAGGAAAACAGCACTGGAATCAAGCTGCAGCAAAGAATGTCGAGTAGAGGGAAGACAAAGGAACAAAAAAAACAAGAACGAAGAAAAGACAAAGGAACGCGGCGGGCTGGTATTGTATCAGACATGACGGTACTGCAAGACATTTGGTTGGTCGTGGTGAAGAGAGCTGCCAGAGGAAATTTGGGAGGGTAAAGTGGAGTGAGAAATGAGGCAAAGAAAGAGGCATGCATACACGCATGCATGGTTTAACGAAGAGAGAAGCCCTTCCGCTTGCCTTCCTTCTCTAGTGGCCGGCCGCTTTCGAGACGCGACTTCTTCTCTTCCAGCTCCACGCGCTGGCGTTCCAGCTGTTCCTTCATCTCGCGATGACGAGCATACAGCTCTTCTTCCGACTGCTTGAGCTTGCTTTCCTTTTCTGAGACCTTCTGCTGGAAAACCATCTTCATTTCAGCCTCCATCTTGGCAAGCTTCTGCTCGTGCAGGGCACGCTCCTCCTCCTGCTTGACGGCGGGATTGACCTCCTTGAACACACTGGGGTCCTGAGAAACACCCATAGCCAGCAGCTTATCGGTACGGTAGTTCTCGTATAGGAGGTTATTGGTGTGCTCCTTGAGCTCCTCCATGTGGGTGCGGATCAGCATCTGGCGTAGCTTGACAAAGTCGCAGTGCTCCTCGTTGTCGACCTCGATGATACCCCAGGGGTAACGACGACCACGGACCTTACGGCCATCGGCAACGGTGATTTCGTTAGTAGCACCAACAACAGCAAACGGCACCTTGGACATGATCTCATTGTTCTCGGCAATGGTTTCCTCGTCATCGAGCTCGTAGCGAGGGCCCTCGAAGATCTGGATACCGTGGTACTTAATGTCGGCCAGAATCTAGACAGGGGGGGTCAGCAAACCGGGAAGAAAAAGAGAGAAAAAATACATTTCTAGACAAACAGGAATGATCGAGCCAACTTACACGAGACTTGAAGGCCAGGATTTCCTCGTCCGTCAGGGTATCGGCTTTGGCAATGACGGGAATCAGGTTGACCTTGGTGTGAAGGCGGCGCATGACCTCGATATCAAGGGGCTTCAGAGAGTGGCCGGTGGGATGGATAAAGAAAACACAGGCGTGGATGCGGTTGTCAACGATGTTCATGCGGTTAACCTTGTTCTCGGCGTCCAAATAGGCATCGAAACGCTGCTCAATGTTCTCAACAATAGGGCGCCACGACTCATCGTTGTTAACGAAGTCTCCGAAGCCGGGAGTATCAACGACAGTCAAGCGCAAGCGCACGCCAGCCTCCTCGATGTCTGCACTAATGGACTGGATAGTAACAGTCTTGGGGATAATGTCCATGCTGGGACTCTTGGCCTCCTTGGGAGGGTAGAGCGAAGTGTTGAACAGGGTGTTGACCAGGGTCGACTTGCCCAAGCCAGATTCACCTGCAGAAAGCTAGTTAGGAGGGATTGATAGAGTATTTTGGGGAAGCAACAACTTACCAACAACCATAACATTGAAGTTGAAGCCTTTGCGCACACTTTTGCGGTGCCACTGGTTGGGCAGGTTGGCAAAACCAACATAGCCCGTCAGTTTGCGGCGAACGACATTCTGGGGATCGACAGCGGCCACGGGTGCCGGCGACGGCGAGGCAGAGGGAGCAGTAGAAGCTATGGCATCAAGAAGTTAGTAACCAAACGTTAGCACCAAGACATGCATGGCATATGTAGCCATCCACCAAGCGTAAAAGCAGCAGAGCGAAAAAAGAGAGTGGCAACCAGCAAGCAGCAAGTGTTGTTTTATCGTGTGAAAATGAGGAGTCTACCCTAAATCGACGGAATCTCGGAGTACACACCACTCGAATCACGTTGATGTTTGGGGACTGGTGACCATTTTGCGCCGTCCAACTCTGCCTGGGCCGAGCCTTCGCTGGGGACACGACTAGAGAGGGCCTTCTGGGACGCGGACTCGGCGTCCATTGCCCTTGTGGGATGGTGCAACGATGCATCACAGATATCCGGGACAAGGCCTAAATGGTCACCGCCCCGGACAAGCTTTTCATTATTGTCCAAGAGAACGGCGGGCTCACTGGCAGAATCCACAGACAGCCCGGAGGCCAAAGAGCCACCATCGCGAGCATTCAGAGACCGGGCACTCTTCTGGGATTGGAGATCTTCGTGGGAAACCATAGGCAACGGGGTATTGGCTGGCAGCGAGACAACCATGGTCTTGGGACTGTAGTCAAGCTAGCGGAGGGTTTCCGGATCGATGGCACAATGAGCAGTTGCAGGCGTGGATGAGTCGAGCAGCAAAGATTGGAAGTAGTGATGTAAGGGCAAAAACAAGGGGCATGAACATGCCAAGATCGACGAGCCGTAAAAAAAAAAAGCAAGTTTGAAATAGAAGGTGAAGAAAAGCCAGCAAAGGCCGGCCAAAACAATGCACAATACGAGCTTGAGACAAAACAGAGGCAATCATAGTGCGACAGGAAACGGCAGGTGGAGATGGACACTTGTGTTCTTGCCGTTGCTTGTGTTTGTACGCGTGCCTGCCATTCTGTTGGCTAATAGCGTGGTGTCTGGGCGATTGGGTGGTTGGTTGGCTGGCTGGTTGGCTGGCTGGCTGGTTGACTGGCTGGCCGGCTGCAATGTTTGGCGAGGTAATTGCCGTTGCCAATTGGCTACGGCTGCTATTTATTGCTACTGCTGTTTTGATGCTGCTGATGCTGATGTCTCTCTTTCTTTGCTTGCGACGTTCTCATCCTGTGTAGCGACAGGTCGCAAAAGGGGCAACCAGTTTCCCCACGGCTGAGACCCCACAAGACCGCCACAGTTGTGTGGAATCATCTGGCATTTTGGACATTCACGATGACGGCTTACCCATTTTGAAAGAAAAAGTAGTTGAATATTAAAGAGCGTGTTGATCTGTGAGGAAGCCGAGAAGGTTAGAAAATGGGTGTAATGGACTTCGCACCGAGTGGCGTGTTTTGTATCGATATGGAGCAGAAACTTAAAGGACATGCTGCATAAAAAAAAGGGGGGGAGTACAGCAAGTGCAGCTTCCACGACTCCACGCACATTTGCCTCCTGGCTCCTACACTCGCACGCGTCTGTCGCGACAGACTCCTGGGCAGAACTCTAGGGAGGCCTTCGGTTGAGCTCTAGCCGCAACGGTGCAAGAGGCCACAGTACAGAATGCAGAGTGTAATTGGCCAAGGAAAGATGGTAGTTTCCCCAATGAGATAGGCCTGAGGAGCGTTTCTATGGGAGAATTGGGGGGGGGGAGGCTACTCACCAAAGAGAAGTTGCGTGGCTCGAATTGGGAGACGACTTGTGATTGGTCGCGATCGAAGGACAACAATCCGAACAGAAGAAAAAGAGAAAAAGAGGCACAAACGAGCGGAGCAGAAGAACGTGAGAGGAAGAAGAAAAAAATTATAAAAAAATTAACTTGGTTTGGCTAAGGGCTCAGAGGACAACCAACAAACCGAAAGAAAAGGAACGGGAATGGGACAGAAGAAGCGCAGCAGGAAAAGGAAAAAGAAGGGGGATGAAAAGGGAAGGAAATGAACATAAGGCCTGGTGATACCAATGTAGGAAAAGAAGTGAAACGTAAATGAGCTAAGTAGAAGTACAATGTACACAGTGGATTAGGCGGATAGGTGGAAACAAGTGGAAACAAGATAAAATAAGAAGACGGCCAGGGACGGACTAGGGCTACTCTTGGGAGGTGTAGATGCCCTCAAGTCCAAGTGAGCCACAAAGCCAGAGTCGTACTGAAGCCCCAGTGCTGTACACGAGCCCCCAGATCTCATCTATGCCCCCGTCTTCTGCGTACTGCAGTCACATCTGTATGTATGTACGTTCATGCATGGGTACAGTGCCTCCATCTATTTGACACTCCCCATCACTAACTCAGCCCATTTTTGAAGTTTAACGGGGTAGCCACATCAAGGATTGAAGGAGCAAGTACCAATCCAAGCTTCACTACCTATGCAATAACGAGCCGGGGGAGCCAAGGCTCTGGCGACTCCGTCCATTAACGGCAGGTGGTCTGGAGTGTGGTTTAGTGCGCCGCCACTTCTGTAGCCCTAGCAAATAGCGAGTACAAGCCCTGAACTGGTGTAATTTAGTTTAATTCAGTCTGCTTTGCTCCCCTATCCCATTCCCATGGTAGCGGCAGCGTTTTTGTAGGCCGTGAAGAAATTAGCACTTTTAGCGTATTGGTCCAGGCTTTTGGCATGTTCAGAGCTTCCAGCCTCGGGGGGGGGGAGGGCTCTCTTGGACTTTTCCTCTAAAATGAACGGCGCAAGAGTTTTCTTTTCTCCCTTTTCATCCTCTCTCAGAAAACAAGCAGAACACACAAGAAGAGAGACAAAAAGGGGGGTCATTTATTTCTGACGCTAGTCCGAGAGTGGACATAGCGTCAAATCCGCTTCATTATAGTCAGGGGATGCTCTGTACACTGAAAGCCTTTGTCAAGGTTTCTGGTCCCTGAATTCAATGTTGTGCTGGGGTTTCCAAGATCATCTTTAGGGGGCAATCAGAAGTGAAGAGAAGAACCACGCCGATCTCAAGGAGGGGGAGATGAGAACGAGAACCAAGTGCTTTGGGCGTTGGGCGGTGGGCGGTCGGCTTTGGGCTCTAGTCGCGAGAGCGAAAGAATAAAGAAAATGGTGCCGAGAGCACAAGCCCGGATAGTGGCAGCCGTGGCCGGTTGCTGTACGTGCATGTACACCACCACACCACCCATATCATATGCCTGCCTGCCTGCCTGCCTACACCCACCCATAAATGGCGTTTCTGTACAGGTGGCCAGTTGAACAAGAGAACATGGCTGCGTATGGTGCTAGGTCTAGCCTAGCTGCTATACCACAACTCCTTTTGCTGTTGTATCCCATCCAGCATCCACAAAGCTGGTAGGCCAGGCAACCTTGAGCTCTTTATCAAGCAAGCCCCTGTCTACCGTGCCCCTCCAGTGCTGCGCGCACATTAGGGTTCACTTGGCCCAGCAACCCTAGCACACATCTGGTCTTGCTTAGCCAGAACAGGGAAAAAAGCACTGCCGAAAACGGGCCAACAAAGCGACAAGCATCGCGGACCACCTGCTATCGCGAGTGGCACGTTTGCTGCAAATTCACGGCACTTTAATAAGGTTACTGGGCTGGATAGGAGGCCACTTTACGAAGGCAGCATCGATTGCTCGTGGCTTAGTATCTAGGCCCACCAATGATAGTGGGTACTTGTCTCTCCCTACAAAACTGCCTGTTATCGATGTACCCCCTAGCACAGTCAGACCGTCCCCTAGTACTTACTTACTTGCCATGTACTCAACACCATGTTGCCTGATGCGGTCATTGGAACGAGGCCAAGTTGCCATTTCGTCCTCTAATCGTCCAGCAACTCAACTTTTATCGTCCTCAACTATATTCTTCATCTTGTAATTGTAGCGTTGCTTCGTTGCCAAAGCCTTGGCTTCATGCTATCTTAAGCTTTTATTTTATTTTATTTATTCTGTTTAATTCATGGCTCTGGCTCCTTCCTCTCGATCATGCCACGAGTCTCCTCGCCTTTAGTCCGCCGAGCACTGCGCTCTCGTCGACTACAGCCGCTAGCTGCACACCCATATGCGCATGTCAGTCTCAGGCTATATAGTGGCAGAGAGAGCGCTGGAACTGCCCCGCGCAGCAGACGCACCCAGAAGACGTTGCCGGGGTCCTTCTACCGGGAGCTGTTTACGTCATCAAAGGCTCTAGGATCACGGCAATCTTCCCGCACCCACGGCTCAACACCAACGTCGACCACTGCTGTGGTCACATCAGCGCTTTTGTTCATTTGGATGTTGTATCCTACGGATGAGTTTGACCAGCTGAAGCCATCGGCTCGCTCCTCGGCTCCCACTGAGCCAGGCTCGGAAGGACCGGGGCTTCCACTCCCGTCTCTACCGCTGGATACAGCATGGGCCAACTTTGCCAGCAACTTTGAGGCCTTTTCTGACTCCATGGATATCGAGTGGACGCTGTTGACAGACAAGATAGTCGACTTGATTCTCCCTGAATGGTCGCGGCTTGTGCCAGCCTATTTCCGGAAGCTGCAGAGGGAGCTTTCAATGGCCCCAGGCTCTCTTGCCGATGAAATATGGTCTGATGCCCATGACGCAATTATAAACCCCGAAATCCGCTATGCTGCAAAGGTGCGCGTCTCCAATGATCTGTGTGAAGAGGAGCGAGAGTTTGTCTCGCGTAGACGTAAAATGGCCGCTGTGGCGTTGGCCCGCTATCTGGACCTGGAGGAAACGGACGTTAACCCCGACGATGTGCCCACAATCGCCATGTGTGGATCCGGGGGCGGTCTCCGGGCTCTGGTGGCTGGCGCCGGGTCTTTGCTGGCTGCTGAGAAGGACGGCCTTCTGGATTGTGTCATGTACACCGCCGGCGTCAGTGGCTCGTGCTGGCTACAGGCTATCTTCAACTCGTCGCTGTCCAGCGGCAAAGCCGACAAAGTCCTCGACCACCTCAAGGCCCGCCTTGGCGTGCACATTGCATATCCACCTGTAGCCTTGGATGTCATCAGCTCAGCCCCAACCAACAAGTATCTTTTGGAAGGTCTCGTTGAGAAGCTGAAGGGGGACCCTAACGCCCAGTTTGGCCTTGTTGACATATACGGTATTCTGCTGTCCTCTCGACTGCTTGTGCCAAAGAGCCATCTGGGAATCAATCAGGACAACTTTAAAATGTCCAGCCAGCAAAAGTACATTCGCTACGGCCAGGCACCAATGCCCATCTACACTGCCGTCCGCCATGAGATCCCTAAATTAGACGACGACAACGACGACCGCGCGTCCACCGAGCATGAAAAAGCTGTTGCCAAGAAGGAGGCCTGGTTCCAATGGTTTGAAATAACACCGTACGAGTTCTTCTGTGAAGAGTTTTCCGCTGGCATCCCTACTTGGGCTCTTGGTCGGCGTTTCAACAAGGGCCTTGACGTGCCCCAAGAGGACGGATTTCACCTGCCAGAAATCCGCATGCCATTACTTATGGGCGTCTTTGGATCTGCCTTTTGCGCTACGCTCAACCACTACTACCGCGAAATCCAGCCAGTCATGCGTAGCCTTAGCGGCTTTGCTGCTCTTGACCAAATTGTCACAGGGCGTAGTGATGATTTGAGCAAGGTCCATCCGATTGAGCCGGCAACCCTGCCAAATTTTGCCTACGGCATGCATGGCCAGCTGGCCAAGACAACACCGGAAAGTATATTGGATAGCGAATACATACAGCTAATGGACGCCGGGATGTCCAACAACCTCCCAATATATCCGCTACTACGGCCGGGCCGTGATGTTGAAGTCATCATCGCCTTTGACAACTCAGCTGACATCAAGAATGATAATTGGCTGGCTGTCACCGACGGCTATGCTCGCCAACGCAAAATACGCGGCTGGCCAGCCGGCATTGGCTGGCCTAAGGGTGTAGCGCCCGAGGAGGCTGGTGAGCAGATTGAGAAGGCTGGAGACAGGTCACCGGCTGAGGCCAAGAGTGCGACAGACAAGACTAAAGAGCAAGACATGGTCCGCAAAAGCGACATGAAACCTAGTGATATTGCAAAGGAAAATGGCCTTGGATACTGCACGGTGTGGGTTGGCCAGACATCTGAGACTAACACGGGAAGCAGTGGCGATGTTCCACCCCCCAAAGCCATATCCGACTTCACCGAGAGCAGTGTATCTTGGAACACGGCCGGCATAGCCGTAATATACCTGCCATTGCTAGCTAATGGGAAAGTGCCTGGCGTCGACCCGCGCACGTCAGACTATCTCAGTACGTGGAACTTTGTGTACACACCAGAGCAGGTTGACAGTGTGGCAGCACTAGCCCAGGCAAACTATTCTGAGGGGAAACAGCAGCTGCGCGCATGTATTCGTGCGGTCTACGAGCGCAAGAAGAAGGTAAGAGAGGACAAGGTCAAGGCAATGAAGAGCGAGAAGCTGAGGCGTCAGCTCAGAAAGGGCATAGTGAACAAGCTGGGGGAGGGCGATCATTTTAGCTAGTCCGCAGGAGCCTCACGCATGATTCGGAACGGGGCGGCCTTGGTGTTTACATTTGACTCGGCGGCCAATGGCTATAGAGTATGATTCAATCTAGTTATTTTTGTTTTTGGAGTTCAGGGGAGGGAGGGAGATGGTTGATCAGGTTTATCAGCGTTAGCTTTCTAGAATTCACATTGCTTTGTTTTGTATACACAAAGCCTTTATAAAGACAGCCAGTTGTTCTGCTATATGGACATGTGACCGCAACAAAAAGCCGGTGAGACCAGCATACAAGTATACAAAGGAGGCTGCACTGTTGTAGGCCTATGGCTGATGATGATATATAGCATGCAATTGTCAAGTCACCAACATCCTATCCTTCTCTATAACATCTCGTTTTATGTACAGCAAAACCTGCTTCTTACGCCATCTCCTTGACCATCTCATCCTTGATTCTTGTTACGGTGCCCGCCCCGTTATACACCATTGTCGTGTAGACCATAGCCACGCTTGCACCAGCCTGTAGAGTCTCCAGCGCTTGCTTGCCGTTCGTGATGCCTCCTGTCGCAAACAAGGTCATCCTGTCCTTGTTGCTGCCAACCAATTGTTCATCAAACATCTTACGGTACCGGCTGACTAGATCCAACGTACGGGGGAACATTTCTGGACCCGAGTAGCCGCCAGTCTCCTGCAGAGCCCGCTGTTCCCGACCTGTTAGGGGCACGCTCTGTGCAACAAGACCAGCACGACGGCTTGTTGTGTTGCCGACAATTACACCATCAACGCCACTGGCCGTGACTGCCTGCACAATACCGCCCATTTGCGCTGCCTCGTCCTCGTCGGGAGACACCTTGACCATGACACGTGGTCGGGTGCGGCGTTGCGTCTTGTTGGCCTCCTCCACTACTGCTGAGAGCAAGCGCGTCAGTGGCTCAACAGCCTGCAGGTCACGTAGGCCTGGGGTATTGGGACTGCTGACATTGACGACAAGCACATCAGCATACGGTGCCAGCCGTTTCACACAGTACACGTAGTCACGGGCTACTGCTTCCACATCTGTCTGGTCCGTGGCTTTGTTCTTGGCGACTTGGACCAATAGTAGCTTGCCGGCACGCAGACTGCCAGGCGGCACAGGAGCATCGGCACCGTCAACTGCGACAGCCCCATTGAGGACGTCTTCTTCAGAAACACCATGGTTGATAGCATAGCGCAGCACTCGCTCACGGAGCTTGCGTGCCATAGCATCGGCGCCGTGCGAGTTCAGGCCGTAGCGGTTGACTAGCCCTTCAAGCACAGGGACGCGGAATAGCCGGGGGCGATCATTGCCAGGCTGTGCCAGCGGCGTGCAGCCACCAACCTCAACAATTCCGGCCCCCAAATCAAACAGAACATCGGGGATGTCAGCGTGCTTGTCTAGGCCGGCACTGATGCCGATGGGGTTAGACAGCGACTTGCCAAACACACTCGTGGCTAGGGCGGGGTTCTCAGGCGTCCGTTCGCGGGGGTGAAGACCAGCACTGTACAGAGACTCAAGCAAGGCAGTGCTGACGTGATGTGCGTCTTCAGCATCAGGGAAGATGGTGCGCAGCAGTGGGGGGACAACGTAGCGGTGCACCGAAGCACGGCTATCGGTACCGTAGATATAGGCTGCAGAGCCAATAATGGCAAGTCCAGCCGTGTAGGCGGTCAGCTTGAAGCCAGAGCCTCCAGACTTTCTGGGGCCGGCGGTCGAGATATAGCGACGGCTAGCAGCACGGAGCTGCTCTGGGAGAGCTCGACGGGATTGGGCGAAGAGAGGAGTCATCATGGGGAGGAGACACGTGGATCTGATTGGCAAATCAAAGACAGCAGTATAAAGACAACAACAAACGCCGAAACGAAAAACTCCCTCTAAACACCGAGAAATGACTGGTCAATGGGCTGGAGGCTGGAGACTGGACGGCTACTGAAGTGCAAGACAAGAGCATAAATAATTGGCCGATAATGATGATGATGATGGGATGGGACCTGGCAGCTCTGACAGCTGCCACTGGGCTGCCAGGTGGGGCCGAGAAGACTAACCGTTATAGGACCCGGCTGTTGTATACTTGACAGAAGGCATGTGACAGGCCGACCGACAGCCCGGCATTGAGGTCGGGCCAATGTGTGTCACTTAGGAGAGAAGCTAGCTTCAAGACGGATATTTGCGTCGATTGGTTGACCGTTATGTTGGCAATGTGCTAGGATTGACTCGGGTGTACCTCATTCCGAGCATACTATATACACTACGCGGTAGCCCTAGGTCTGCCTTGCCTTTTTCAGGCTGGCACTATTGGGATGGGATCAAGACATAGACACGGTATTTGATGCTCTTAAAAATTACACCGGAACTTGGAATATCCTCGGCAGTGTCTGTAGTTGTGGGTTTGTATTCTGTACATGTGTGTGACTTGGCAGTTCTGGTGCCATTAGCGTTGCTGTCGTCTTGGATTGCTATAAATGAGCTTAGGTGGGAATAGCCTGCAGTCGCAATGGACTCAGACGGCGGGCGGAGAGAGGGTGTTGCCCCTAGTCCTTCTTGGGCGCCGCCACCGCCGCCGCTTTATCCTCAGCATCCCATTCTTTCAACTGTCTGGTCCAGCTGTAGGGAGGAAGAACAGGGAACGATTAGCACAAGTCTCCACAAAGGGAACGCTACAAGACCGACTCACTATCTGCTAGGGTAGAACCGATCGGGCTCGGGCTTCTTGAAACGGATCTCACGCTCGGCGCTCACGTTCCAGACAATTGCCACGGTGCCGAGAATTATGGCCCCCATAATGGCAGTATTAGCCCTCCAGTTGGCCGGTTGGCAGTACCAGCCACCAGCAGGCGACCAGACATGTTTGGGATAGCTGCGATCAGAGTTGTTAGGGTGAGCTGTGGTCGAGTTGAGACGGGTCGCGGAAGCAGGCGGCTTAGAGCTTTGAGCTGGGTGTGGGCTACTCACGGAACTTTTCCTCCACCGCCCTAAGACTTGGTTAGTAGATGAGTAGTATAGACGCTTAAGAAATGCTCACCATTGTGACAGATGTAATATATGGAGAAAAAAAAAACGGGTTGTACTTGAGAGGTTATCTGACTCTGGACAAGTTTGGGGGGGGGTGTTTGGTTCGTGATAGTTGCTAGGATGCCACAGCTAATTGATGGCAACGGCGGCTAATAGTCGGTTAATAGCGATAGTTCTCAGCTTTCCCATCAAATTGTCAGCCTTGAGTGGGCTATAGCGCAAGGCTTGAGCGTTTTTTTTTGGGGGGTACTGGGCTTGTCTAAACGTTTAGGTGCAACCTTTTTCTGGGTCCAATAGAGGCGAACGCTTTGGAGATATACTGCATGAATTTTTCTTCTGATTTTGAAGACATCACGACAAAGATTGACCTGCACGGAAGAAGATACGAGGAAAGAAAGGGGAGCCTTGCCTGACTCCCTAATTTTTGTTAATTTAATATCTCCTTTGGTGCCCAAGGCTAAGACGGAGACAACCAACGGCTTGTACTGTCAGACAAAAAAGAAGAAAAAAAACAATTTCTTCTTTTTTATATAAGATCTTTCCTCCATAAGTCGACAGCCTCTCGTCCTTGTCCCTGCTGTGCATCTCTTGCCGCCAAACATGATGAAGAGGTTAAGATTTCGGCAATTGACTGGCCAATTGGCTTCGGTTGCTCCTAGTTCGGCTGCTCGGTGCATGCCCTCTCAGGTTATTTCGCAGCATGTCCGGTTCCAGTCATCATCGACTCCTCCCCCCGCTGCCGACTCTGCCCCTCTCCATGCTCCTGTCTCTGCTCCTGCTCCTGCTCCTGCTCCTGCTTCTGCGACCGCCGCCACCGACTCCGAGTCTAATACCACTCCCCAAGCTACGCTACCGTCGTTTGAAGATATACGCCCTGTTATTGGCGCTAATGCTGAGGGTGTCTCGCCCGATGCTACCAGCCCATACCCGTCCCCTCCGCCCAGCGCAGCCCTGAAATCGGCAAAGCTACATGCTCTCCATGCTCGTCTTGGTCTTTCGGAGAAATTTCCCATCAACACCCTGGCCCGCGCCCTGGTCGATCCCTCAGCCGATGAAAACCCAAAGTTTAACAACGTCAACCTTGCCTATCTTGGCAGCACCGTTATCAATTACCATCTATCCGAGTTTCTGATCTGCAAATACCCACGTCTGCCTATGCTGGTGTTATATGAGGCCATGCGTGGCTACTCAGGTTCCGAGGCCCTCTCAATGGTCGCTCGCCAATGGGGTGTGGAGAGTGCCTCAGAGCCCGGTGGTGAAGTCGATCCTGGTCTGCTGCAATTCTCGACAGACGGAGCCAAGGGCGTCAGGCAACGCGTCTGGGGCCATGTGCGTAAGGAGGCCGCCTATGCGGAAAAGTACAACTGGCGTCGCAGTGTCAGTAGTAGAACAGTTTTAGATGACGCCTTTGGTGATGCCTTGTCTTCTACAACATCCGAAACTGCCCCTGCGGTCTCTGAGACCGGAAAGCTGCCTTCGGAGATTGTCAAGGAACAGCGCCAGAGATGGATGCGCGTTCGTGCCGAGGCCATGTCTGGCTTTGTGCAGGCTCTGGTGGGAGGCATCTATATTCACCGCGGCCGTGAGGCTGCCAAGACCTTTGTGCACAGCCACCTACTATCACGCACATTGCCTGTTGAAAAAATGTTTGCTTTCCGCCTGCCCACTATGGAGTTAACGAAGCTGTGCGCCCGTGAGGGCTTTGAGCCGCCGGTGGCGCGCATGGAAAGTGAGACCGGTCGTTTGTCCAAGACGCCTGTCTACGTTGTTGGTATCTACAGTGGTACCGACAAGCTGGGTGAGGGTATTGGCTCGAGCCAGGAGGAAGCTCGGCAAAAGGCTGCCATGAACGCTCTCAAGGCATGGTATCTGTACAGCCCGGGCGAGAATGTCCGCGTACCCAGCGACATGTACAACAAGAGCTCAGGCCCGTGGACGGCCCCGTACATTGACATTGGTGAAATTGTGTAAGAGGGAAGGAAGCAAGTGCGTCATGACTAGGGAAGGGAAAGGGAGGTGAAGAGAGGAAAATCATCCTGTACGATTAAAGGAGCTTATAGAATGGCTTCATGTAGAATTAGCGACAATTAGCACACAACTAACTACCTGCACAATAACACAAAAAATGCTAATGACACATGATATAGCGACATAAGTGAAAAAGAAAATCTCAATCAAAGGAAGGCCCTTGAGAAGCACATGCTTTTGTTCTGCATACACTTTGCGTTACTGGAAACCGCTATAATAGATTCTCAAGGACGTTCTGGTTCTGTCCTGTTCTTTCAGTCTGGCCATGATTATAGCTCGACAGCGCTGTAGTTATCCTCAGAGACAAACTTCCGGTCCGCAGGACCAAAGAAGTCCTTTGCGACCTTTTCAATCTCACTTTCAGGGATTTGCATGTGGTCACCAGGTAAAGAGCGAAACTTTAGGCCGCCCTTTCTGTCCAGCTCCCGAAGTCCAATCCAGTCTTCCGTGTAAAGCTTGCGAGCGCGCAATGGTACATCTTCACTATCATTGACCTCCTCAAACCAGGATGTCTCCTTTGGGATTAGCATTGTATCATTGTCAAACATGTACAGGGCGAGGTTAGTCAGCGATGCTAGGTTTTCTCTGTACAAGGGATTCTTTTCCTCGCGCTCGTTGTTGACATCGGCCAAGAAGCTCGACGATTCCAAGTATCTGTCATAGTCCTCAGGGTCGCGGAAATACTGGGCTGGTACTAGTCGCGACTGTACGAAGTTTGACCACGTATTGAAGCGCAGTAGAGCCATAGCTCCCTTGCAGACTAGATCAGCATACCCACAGTCACGGAAACGGGTGATTCCATTGTGCGGGGATCCGAAGGTTACAAGACTGCGTATGGGAGGACTGTTGCAACGCTCGATATAGCCACGAAGGAATGTTCCGCCTTGGGAGAAGCCGAGTGCATCAATAGCGGGTGCAGTCGAGAGGATGGGGTGGCTGGCAAGTGCTTCGCATACTTGCTCTATCTGCGCGCTGACGTTACCGAGGAAAGTAGCCGATCGGTCTTCATTGCCGTCAGCGCCAAGCTGAACAAAGTATACAAAGGTGCCGGGGTTGACGCTATCGATGAGCTCGCCCACACTTTGAAGGCCTTCAGCATTGTAGGCGTCGCCCAGACCTATAGAAACACGCCGTTGTTAGGTTGATAAAGCAGCTGTCTGGGGATTCTGATGAGGGGGGAAAGCCGTACCATGCCAGATCACAACCGGGAGGGGGGTATCGTTGTTTTCGTCTACCAAAGCTCTGACGCGTGTCGCCGAGGCTACACTGGAGGTCCATAGCGCAGAAATAGCGCCAGAGATGATGAACTGAGAGCGCATTCTAGTGATACCTGCACGCAAAGAAATGATAAATGATGAGAATAACAATATAACAGCCGCTATAAATAGATGACTTGGTTATTACAATAAAGAAAAAAATACTTGGAGCTCGTTTACAGCTTCACAAGAAGAAAGCCAGCCATACTAGAGGCCGCCCTCGAAACGTCATTGGCATGAGTAAACAGCTGACTTGCATGTGTGGCGTACCGCTGACTGTGGCGCATTAATGTGGCTTTGGGCTGTGCTACAAAGCGGGATGTAGAACTCAGAACCCTAGCTGTGACCCTGACTGAAAAAACGTCATGAAAACAATCTTGCCATAAAGCTTCGTCGCGTGCTGTAGTTGGGTTGGATTGATATATCGGACAAGCTGTATTTCCTATTTTCTTTCTTTTCATACAATCTCCGAGCACGAATACTACTAAACTGAGCGTAGGCTACTGCGACAGATCCGGATCTTGGGGGTCTTTACATTTCACTCTATCTACTATTTCCTGGATACCCTCGAAATGCCACCACATGGCCCCCGCGGCAGCACCAAAGCCGTCCCTACGGGCCCCAATGCCCTGAACTACAATGGAACTGGTAGTGGTGGCCGAAACAATCGTAGCTTTGGCGGTAGCAATCATGCGCCATCATCGCGATCTAGCCTAAGCAACCCACGCTCACAGAAAAAAGCCCATGGTCCCAATTCAAATCCAAACGGAAGCCGATCGCAGTCGCAACCCCAGAACCAAAACGCCCGCATACATACTCCCGAGCCTGACGTACCGACGGTAATAGGCGATGCCGAGTCGTTCAAAGGGCCAATACCAGATCGCAATGTGGTTCCGACGCAGTATTTGCTGCAGCAACATGTGCAAAAGCAAGCACGAGAGGTGGCAGACCGGGCGCATAACGAGGAGACACTCAAGATACAGGGCATACAAGTGATTGACAAAGTTAGACTGGCGCTGCAGTTGTGAGTATTGGACAACCTTTTTTAGGTTCTGGCAACATACATCGGTTTTATGCTCCGCTTGCTAACAAGGGAACCGCACCCTCCAAAGGCCGGTCCGAACATTTGACACTGCAGCATGCTATTTCCATCGATCCCGACTCACTTCCCCAGAACACAACTATCATGATGTGGCTTTGGCTGCGTTGTTCGTTGCATGCAAGGTTGAGGATACAATGAAGAAGTCACGAGATATTCTATGCGCTGCGCACAACCTAAAGTCACCCGACCATCCTATAACGCCAGACGACAAGGTGAGTGAGTGTTGGGAATTTGGGACAATTGGAACATTGCAAGTGTTGACCTGCTGACATGATGGCAGTCGCTGGAAAGGCCGTCGATGAATATCATCTCCCTCGAACGAACGATCCTGGAAACCGTGGGCTTCAATTTTCGCGTGCGGCATCCCCAGAAACATTTGGCAAAAGTGTGCCACTACCTCGGTCTGGGTGACCCGAGCCAAACATTTTATGTTACTGCGTATCACATGCTCATGGACATGTATAAAACGCTTGTCCCGATTAAGCAAGGCACATATGTCATGGTGCTTGCTACTCTAGAACTCACTACGCTTGTTACGGGCCAATACATCACTGATATTAAGGAAGCCGACCTGTCTAGGTTCGGGACACGGCGGGCGGATGTAGTTGAGACTATGCTTGACATGCTTGACCTGTATACACAACACCACAAGATGACGTTGTTGGGGGCGGAGTTTGGACTGGACCAGTTTCTTGCCATCAAAATACAAATCAACGAAGAGGTTGACGCCAATCCCGAGCTGGACCGATACGCGTCGCGATGCAGCGTCTGCGACAAAGATTCCAACCTGGCCACCGCAGCTCTATTCGCGGCAACAACACCGCCGCTTTCAGGGCCACGCAATAGTACTGGAAACACAGGAGATGGGACGATACGCTTTTTGTTTTCTGCCGAAAACTCTAAGCTTGAGGAGGCCGAGGTCAACAAGTATACACGCGATGAGTATGACGAGTACGAAGAAGAGGTAGAGGAACCTATTGCCGAGTTTAACGATGGTGGCAGTGGCGGAGGCGGTGGCGGAGGTGGAGGCGGTGGCGGTAACCGAGCTCCTGGGGGGGGAGGTCGTCGGAACCGAGACCGGCAGAGACATGGGCATGGGCATGGCCACGGACCTGCACCAGGGCCGCCAGGACAGGACCCATACTGGCACCCGTATCCTAAGGATCGTGGCCGGAGGGGACGCAAGATGCATTAGTAAGGCCGTACAAACTAGGATAAAGCATCTCAGAAGAATTATATGCAACAAGATGATTAATATCTACGAGTTAGACAAAAGGCCATGTATTATATTATGCCTGCCCTTCAACCCACTATAGCGGTAGTGTGCGTAAGCTTCGATGTACGGCCTGATAGTGCGGGACCGGCTTAGTGTATGTGGCTAGTGCAAAAGCTTATCATCAAGCTTAGCTTTGACTACTTGGGTGACCATGGCAGCTGAGCTGGCCCCACTCTTCATCCAGGTGCGTGGAGAAAACACAGCCATCAGCCGACGAATTCTTGATTCGCTTAGCCCAAATCAGAGCTAGGGAAAGACAGACGCTTGGTTTTGCTATTATGAAGGGAGAAGCGAAAGAAAAAGAGCGAAACTGCAAACAGCAAACAGCAAGTTGCAGTCGAAGCTTTTGCCGCCTGTGGCTACATGGGCACATAGCTGGTGTGAAGTATATAGTGTAAGTATAGTATGCGATCTTGATTGACCCGCTGGAATCGAGCGTCGGAATACTTTTGACCATGCCCTACGCTGAAGCCGGCAAGGCCCATAGCTTATTATGTCTCTGTCGAGTAGAGCTCAACCACTTCCGGGGCATTCCAAGGAAGCCAGCACAGAGAGCACAAGAGACACCAGTAAAGGGCTTTCTATGGGGGCTCCTACAGCATGAACATAGCATGGCGTGGTACGTTTGTAGGCAGGCTTCATGGTGAACAAGCAAGCGTTTCGTGGTTATTGCATTTTTGTTGGCCTCGCTCCTCAGTTGTGCAGTGCAGTTGCCAGTTGCGGGCTTCCTTCCATTTTCCCCTCCCACTGTTTGTCTTTTGTTTGCCGTGAATGGTGGCCGTCACTTGCAGTAAATTTCAGGCTTCTATTTTTTTTTTTTCATCTTCTCTTTTTCTCTTCTAATTTTCTTCCTGATACTTGTCTGCTATTCCATCCACACAAAGACATCCGTCATTTCATTTTAGTTTTTTTTTTCCTTGGCCCTGTCAACACCTTTTTTTGTTTCCTTTCTTTCTTCTGGCCTTCTTTTTTTGGGCAGCAAAGCTTATTTTCTGGTCCGACTTCACCCACCCACATTTAGTATTATTTTCATCGGCCTTCTTTGCTACGTTACGTACAACGATCTTTGCCTCATCATCATCAGCCCTTTCTTTGCTTTTCTCACCTTTACTATAAGAAACTTGTATCATGGCTTCTCCTGCGTCGGCACAAAAGCCTCTGGCTGAGCGTTTTCAGGAGCTGGCCAAGACCCTTCAATGTAGGTATTCGTACTGCAACCCCCAATAAACCTTGCTATTCTAGCTACGCACCAGTCACCGTTGCTAACAGTCCCCTTCTTTCGCAGTTGCTTGGTTCTCTGGGTATGTCAAAAACTTTGCTTTGTTTTCCTCCAATCTGTCTAGCTCGAAACAAGCGCCTCGATACATGCGCTTTATTCTGTTGAACGCGGCGGTCCTGCCCCTCCTCCACTCGACCTAGCCGATCTCCATCATAGTCTATAAAAAAAACACCGTTGCCCGATAGGGTCGCTTGATGCTAAACGCTTCGCGCGGGCCAATTCTCACTTCACTTATATCCTCAAGTCAATCAGACAGACGTCTTCGGCGTGATGTCGTGGCTCGTCGATGCAGCGAAGCACCGAATGCCCTACGGACCATTGCGACTACGTACTCTAATGCTGGCCCCGCAACTGCAATGCTAACTACCCAGCTTCATACAGACACGTCATGCTTATCTTCAGCACTCTGCTGTACATGTTCCAGTTTATCAAGTTCAACACCTCTGGCGGCTTCGCACGATTCACCTACCGTGTTGGTTTCCTATCAGCCATCCTGACTTATGGCATCGTTGTGTATAAGAGCTTTATGGCTCGTCAGAAACTTGGCTCGCGTGCCCCCAGCGGCATCATGACTATTGTTGGCGACGAAAACGTGCAGTATATGGGTAAGTTGCACTGTGCAGCGAGAATGAACGCCTATTTCTTATTGGATACTGACCATGCTTTCTTTGTAGTTATGTCGGTTGTGTGGTTCTTGATGCCCCACTTCACCTTGGCCCTTCTGCCCTACTTTGTCTACTCGGTCTTCCACGTTGCCACCTACTTGCGCACCAACATTTTGCCTACCATCTACCCTCCCACCATCACCACCTCGTCGGACAGCACTCCTGGCTCTAAAGTCCAGCACAACCCTGCTGCGGAGCGCTACATCTCCATGTTGAGATCGTTTGTCAACTCGCACTACGATGCTTCTATGGCTCTGGTTGCTCGTTTTGAGATTGCCCTATGGGTTGAGCTGGCGTTCTATGCCCTCTTCTTCCGCCGGTGGTCGTGGGTGCTCATCACCGTGTACACTGCTTTCGTGCGCGTCCGTTACAGCCAGAGCATGCACCTTCAGACTCTGTTCACTTCACTGAGCACCCAGATTGACTCCAAGATGGCATACCAGGGTACTCCTCCTGGTGTTCGCCAGGGCTGGGAGACTGCCAAGTCAGTGACCAAGCAGTTCTATGCTGCTACCGATATCAACAAGTACATTGGCGGTGCTTCTGCTCCCAAGAAGTCGTCGTAAGCCGGTGTATCGATTGTGGAAGACCCAAATTCAATCAAGCCATATCGCATGTCTTGGAAAGTCCAGGCTTCACACACGGACATGTCTTAAATTAAAAGCCTGGGCAAGCGTACGTACCTAAAATTACATGAAGAGGATCATATCATAGTTGCGGCAGAGGTAGAGCTAGAGAAGGAGCGGAATAAGATCTTTTTTCTTGCTATATATACATTTTGAGCATGATGTAGAATCTATCTAGCTTCAAAGGATAAGTAAGCCATCACACAGCGCAGCGGTGGAAGTGAAAACATTCGTACGGGACGTGCGGTAGGTGGCAAGAGTCTTTGGTCCAGGTCCTAGAATGTCGATATTCTAGGTGAGAGCTATGGCAGGGCAGCAAAGCTCCATGCTACGCATTCGGCAACACGATAAGAGGCAGGGAAGGACCACGGAAGAGAGATGCTGGAGGCCATGGAAAAGTATAGAACTAAGGGATATTATGCTTCATACCAAGTATTCGCGAGTAGCCTAGCTGGTCTTACCCATCTGGAGCCTCACGTACCTAATTGTAGGTGGCGGGCGCAAAAGCATTCCGGCGGTAGACTCTTGCTTTTGTTTCCTCTGTGACTCAGTGTAGAGGAGAACGGAAGAGATAGGTTCAGCCTTGGCTTTTCGAGAGAGTAGCCCGTTGATAGGCTGGATGCCATACGAAGTGTATTTTCTCTAGATATAGACAACCACAGGTGCATTTCGTCAAAGCAATCCTCGCAAACAGTAGGAGCCCAGGTTTTACTACAGTAGATGCGGTAGTGCAGGGCGAGGGTTAGGGCTACAGATCTCGGTTGTAGCACAAAGGCGAGGATCAAGCAATAAAGGAATGCATGTTCTTGGGATGAGTTGTTGGTTGGGCTGCTATCCGCCTTCGGCTTTTTCCAAGCCCAGGGAAATCAGACAAGAAATAGGATGAACAAGATTGTAGGGAAAGCGAGAAGATGCATGGTTTACTTGAGCTAATATTTTGCTAGATGGTTAGCCTTATGCAAAGCTCTTATATTTGATAGGAGGCCTGAGATATGCTGTACTGGAGCCCTCATTGCTCCCTGGACAGCCCCATTCTTTAAGCACAGCACCCTGTCCTCTCCTTTTGATTTCGAAATGCTCATATGCTCATATGCTCATATGCATACATGTATACATGTATACATGTATATATTTTTTCTTTTTTGCAGTGATAGAAAACAGGATGGTGGGAACGAAAGTTGTGGCTGTGAGATGGACCAGATAATCAATGCGGCGAGCAAGCGGAGAAGGCCACTCGGAGTAAGCAAGCCGGTGGGTGGCCCACTGGATAAGTAATCGTTGCTCAACAGCTAGTTTTCGCTTCAAGTACCAGATCCAGCATGCGCTTGTATGTGTGTATACATGTAGGGGTATGCAAACACACGCACACATATATATACATCATGGCAAGCTCTGAACTTTCTTTTGGGGCTCTGTGCTGCAGAAATCCTTGATTACAAGGTGATTAATTGATGGCTTGTGCAATCCCACAGACTTGGGTGTCTTAAGCTACTACATAATATTAATACATACATGTGTAGCATTGGATTGGCCACTCAATATGTGAGCTGAATGTGCGCGATTATGTACCGAGGTGCTGCTTGCTACCTTTGCGAAGACAGCAAGTAGCCAGCCAATGCTAATGATCCCCATGCAGCTGAGATAAGCAGTGAAAGACCAAAGCTAGGCCACACTTAATCCCACTTCAGGGCTATGGCAAACATGCCATGCTGTCTACGGGCAACTAACTCGTCTCTTATTGCCTTTGTTTCGTAATAATCAGAACCAGGCACTTCACTTAGAGTTGAAGATGCAGCTACATACGCATGTCAGATCGATAATGCAAAAAAGTACGTACCTCGACAACATCATATTAAAACCTTTTCTGGCAGTTGCTACTTACCACCAAGTATAAGCGCCCCCATTAATCGCAGCATACGATGGCAATACCGCAATCCAAGGCAATTTCCTTTAGTGGCGGGCGGCCTGTACCTTCTCAACCAGCTTGGATCATGTTCAGGTTAGAAGTTGCTCGCTCCTAGAGGCCTCCCCTGCGCCGATGGGCTACCTGCCACTTACCACTTGCTGGTTCCCACACAGCTCGTTGCTTTAAAATTCTTCACATTTTTCTCTTCATCTTCCACAATTGATCGTCGTCTTAAATATTCTTGTCTTTCGATTTATCCTCTCGAATTGCTTCCAATAGCATTGCATTGAGTTTCTAGAAAACGGCCGTGCGCATTTCCTTTCTTGTTGCTCCGTTCAGGGCCCGGTTATTTGCACTACTACCGACTCGCCGCATCCGCCGGCTCAACTGGAGTCTGTTGAGTCCACTTGCAAACAAGCCCTTTCTCTCCGGTATAGTCTCGCCTTGTCTACGGGAATCAAGATTATCCCTTCGGTCTACCTTTTATTTCAAGCCTTTCAAAGACCCTGCTATTGAGTAACCAGTAGAAGAACCCCAAGGGACAGCACGGACAAGACTACGACGGCTTACACGATAAGACGCCCACGCCCTTCTCGTCTTTTCCTCCGCCCCCACGCCGTTAATTCTCGGCCCAATCCTTGGGGGTCATCATCTCTAGCACGGCAGAATCTTATTGCTCCCCCGATTCCTGTTTCTGCAAGCGACTCTACACTTCGACATATGAGCACACCTGTCTCAATTCGAAGCCCTGTTTCACATTCAGCTTTGTCAAATTCCTCAACTTCCATCTCGGCTACGCAGCCTATCACGCATACTCAAAGTCACGCCCAGCAGCATCGCGTCGACGCTCAGATTCCATCTCGGTCTTATCCTGAATCACACACACACACCGGAGTACAGCATAGACCTGCATCTACAGCTTTGGCGCTTCGTCCTGTTTCTTTTTTTAGTCGGAGCTGGGCTGCCTTTGAACAAACTGCCACATTTTTCCTCACCCACTCAGAGCTCACACGGAGCATGGCTCCATTCCTGCGGAGAATCGTAGCTGGCCCGCGTGTTATGCACGAAGAGTCCGGCTTAGATCTTTGCTATGTAACACCCCAGCTTCTAGTAACGTAGGTTTTCTTTCAAGCATGCTGCTCTCAGAGCAATTTGAGTCGCTTCTAACACAACACTACAGCTCCGGCCCCGCCCAAGACGTGTTCAAGAGCTCGTACCGGACCCCTCTCCCTCAGTTACTAGCCTTTCTCAAGTCACGGCACCATGACAATTGGGCTATATGGGAGTTTCGTGCTGAGGGCACCGGCTATCCAGATGAGGCCGTCGAAAACCGCATCCATCATTACCCTTGGCCCGACCATCAACCTCCGCCTTTCAGACTAATCCCATTGATGATGGCTAGTATGAGGAACTGGCTCAAGGAGGATTGTAGAGAAGCCGCAGATACAGACACTGTGGAGTCTACTAGTCTTCCAAAGTCTGATCTTCCCGATGATTGCCCAGCTGCCAATGGGCGCGTGGTTGTTATTCACTGCAAAGCAGGAAAGGGTCGCAGCGGTAGTGTGGCCTGTAGCTATCTCATCTCCGAATGTGGCTGGGAAGTCCAGCAAGCTCTCGACCGATTCACATCTCGAAGGATGAAGGCTGGCTACGGCGAAGGGGTTTCTATCCCCAGTCAGCTCCGATGGATTGACTATGTCGATAGATGGACTCGGGGCGGCAAAAAGTACACAGACCGGGCCATTGAGATTCTTGAGATTCGGACGTGGGGCCTGAAGCCTGGCGTCAAACTTGAAGTCAAATCCTATGCTAATGGAGGCAAAGAGATAAAGGTTGTCCATCGCTTTAAGAGGGACGAGCGAGTAGTTGTTGATCATCTTGAAAGGGACGACAAAGCCGGCTTCCGCCCCAAGCCTTCTTCTCTCGACGGATCCGCGAGATCTCACGTTATCCCTCGGACAAGCCATCCAGGTGGCAGCAGTGCCACGGCCTGGCAAGAATACAACCAAAAGACTAACGGAACGTGGTTTGGCGCGGCCTTTGGCAACTTCAGCTTTTTCCAGGCCCTTGCGTCCTCCTTTACTTCCAAATCTGAGAGTGCCAGCATTATATCATCGCCAGGCGACTCCATCATTAGCCAAGCCAGCCAGACCAACAGCCGGTCATCAGCTGAAGACAAAGATCGACAGAACGGACCAGCTGTGATATTTAGGCCAGAGACGCCAATTCGGATTGCCAACAATGACGTCCAGGTTTCTCTGGAGCGACGAAGCTTCACTCCATCTCCTCTTCCTTTCAATGCCATGACGTCACTGGCATACGCTTGGTTCAATGCCTTTTTTGAAGGGGATGGCGAGAGTGGTGTGTTTGAAGTTCCCTGGGAGGCTATGGATGGAGTGCGTGGATCTTCAGCCAAGGGTAGCCGCGCGCTGGACCGGATGGAGGTTGTTTGGAGGGTGGCACGCGATGGCGATGTCTCGATTATGTCTGAGAGCATTGAGGAGCCAGCCATGGGTGAAAAGGTGCCTGAAATGGAGCCTGCGACTTGCTCTAGTACCGTTAACTCAGAGTCTAAGCTGGCTGCTGGCATTACGGCGGAGCTTGTGGATCCTCTGCAGAGTGTCAAAACTGCCGACACTGACGGCAAACCGCTGAAAGAAATCAGCGTGGTCAACCCGTGAAGGATAAAATAGAACAGAAGGGGGCCGAGGGACGAGGTGGGGGCGTGCTATAGATACTTGGTGGTGGTGCTAGCTAGGGAACTATGTGGGTATGAAATAGCATGTTACGACTCAAGATATACTTTATGGTAAGAATTAATGAGAAATGAGCATTTCCACGTATACTTAAGCAGACTGTTCGCATGCTAGTGTAAGAGTCCCTGCACACCAGGCTGGATAGTCTGATTACAGCCCACACTGTAGCAATACCGTCTAATTACCTGTCTCCCTTGCTTTATCCCTCTCTACCCCGCTCGTATATATACGCATTTTGGTGATACACTGACGGCCCTAAACATTAACTTTCAAACACAAAGATAAATCAACGAGAAAGCTTAGAGACAATTTTCCTAATCAGTTTCAAAGTATAGCCCAAGTCTCCTTTGATAATTATGATTATTTATATCTAAGACGAAGGGCTCACGCACAGCCGCATGCCTAAGCCGGCCAGCCAGCACCGGGCCGTCGTGTTCTATTTACTGGTTATGACCATGGCTGTGTCCCTGAGTATGCGCCGCATACATCTCAACAGGTGGGCTCATCTGCTGCTGAGCATGGGACGGCAACTCTGATACATCCGAGGGCACGGCCATAGGTGGTGGTGGAGTAGGCGAGTGCATTACAGCCGACGAGCTAACAGGTGAGACTGAAGACATAGGGTCGCCAGCGGCATGTTGCTGCTGGAAAACTTGCTGATGCGTAGCTGGTGTGGCGGGCACACTGTACACAGGTGGGGGAGCAGCAGCGGCCATCTGGTCTTGTTTTTCAGGCTGTTGAGGGCCCGGTACGTATTGCTGGGCTTCGACAGTCGAAGGGCCAGTGCCCATGGTAGTGGCTACGGTATTACGGCTGTCAAAGTAAGTCTTGAGAAACCAGATGGAGACAACGAGATACAGGATCCTAGAGTTGAAGCAACATAGTTAGTCACACAAGATTGCCGGCGAAGCTGAGTGGCGCTGAACTTACATCTGGAGAGCAGAAAGGCAGGCAATGGCGATTTCCATAGCAAGACCAGTCTTGGTGAGGACCTGGACGTACCAGCGCCTCAGAATGCTGCAGGTGCTGCTGCTGAAGATGCTTCCATCGCTGGAGCAGTCGCCAAGAGTCACGGGGTACTTGAACTGGGCGCGCTTATGGGCAACCACAGCCATAGTCACTAGCCACATCAGCGTCATGAACAGATTGACTGCGATGACGAGGTATATGTGGTAGTAGCCACGCAATGCAGGCATCTTCTCCGTAAGAACGACATAGCCAACGGCAAGCCAGGTCATGATGGACTATAAAATCTTGTTAGCTTGGGCCACGCTCTAGAAATAACACTGCTCTGCTCTCGGTAGCTTGTCTGCGACGGGCGTGTATGCGTCGAGCGTAAGATTTGAAGGTGCTTACGATGGCAAGAGAGAGACCGTTGCAATCCAGGTACAGGTCGTGCATGATTCTTGCTGATAGACCAAGAATCGGAAGCGTCAGACCCATGATGACACTGAACACGACAATGACCCAAGCAGGCGTATCGATAATGAGACCGAGACCCTTTGCAGCATAAGCGGGTGCAGCGACCATGGCTTGCTGGGCCTGCTGAGGAGGGGGCGACTGGTAGTGAGGTTGGCTAGAGGGTTCTTGCGCTGGCGGTTGGCCGGCAGCCTGTGAAGGGTATACCGGCGTAAAGGACTGAGGCATAGTCATTTTGGTAGTGTAAGTCACTGTCACTGATTGTATGGGGAACAAACGGGAAAGAGCAGGAACAGGAGTTACAATGAAGGAGGTAAAAGCAAGAGATTAGAAAGACCAGAGGAGAGCGAGACCAGGAGTCTCAACATTGGGCGCCCGTTCTTCTTATCTTTTTTCTTTTTCTTTTTTTTCTTTTCTTTCTTCGCTCCTAATCTCTTCACTTGCTAGTCCTTGACAGTGCATGCCCTATCACTTACTTTCACCGTGCTTCTCTCTGACACCTCAAGGCCACCCATCACTTAATCACTTACCAGGACACCTAGGGAAACGTCCTTAAGCTTGACTGTAAGTTGGATAGCTAGTGCGCATGTGTTCCGCACTTTCATGTTTTCTCTTGTTTGATTAATTCATTTTGCCCGGTTATCCTCTGATCCTGCGCTGGGTGACTTTTCAAGGTAGTAGCAGCTGGCGCTTCTGAGTAGTATCGCTACTATACAGTGCATGGCATCACTTACATGGTTTCCCTGATACAAGGAGCCGTTGTTGCCTCTTCTAGTCAGTGATAGAACTGCGGTCTTTGCCCGGCTACAGAGACGCGCCAATTCTACTTACACATGTGCTACTCGGGCCCCTAGCAAGGGCCCAAAAAAGGAATCAAAAACTGATATGCTCTGATTGTTTATGCATGTGAGGAGGGGGCAGGTCTACATGCATTGCTACAGTGCAGCGAGGGCCTGGTTTAGTCAGTGACGTCGATGGCGCTAAGAGACAAAAGGAGCTTTACAGGAAGCACAAGAGAGAAAACAAGAAAGCCTAGCGTTGATACGGTATATGTGTAGATATTAACCTCAGTTTTGTAGGGCAATGATACTTGACAAGTTGCCAAGCCAATCAGAGACCGGTGTCTTGTGTATGAGTGAGGGCTTGTGCAACATAGCTAACGAGGATAGAAGCTTGCCAGAGTAGATACACATAGTAGAGAACAAAGGCGCAACAAAAACAAACGGATGACCTCACGAAGGAGATAAGCAGCGGCGAGCAGACTGTAGTTTCAGTTCACACGATCACCACCGTCAAGTCCATTTTAGGTCATGTTTTTCTACACCCGTATCGCCGCCGTGCGTATTCACAGTGCAGAAACTGTGCGTCGAGAAATCACCAGGAGCCACAAGTTTCCATTTTGTCTCTCATTTGTTTTTCTTTTTTTTTGGTTGACGCCCGACAGCCTTAGGAGGCTCCTTTTGTTGTTCCTCAACAGTGAGACAAGATTTCTATAAATTTTACGTGCCTTTGGGAGCACTTTTCCCCTGACGAGAAAAGACGTGACCCAGACATGAACCAGCCTGCCTTGGCTCAGCCAGGTTCTAGCCCCCATTTAAGGGTATCCAACCCTAGGCGCATCACAGCCTATGAGGCTTCTTTTTCTGACTGCTGCGTTGTCAGCCATTCATTGCACCAACCAGTTGCTTGCTATTCATTATGGCTATGTGAGGCCAGACTATGGAGGGCTGGCGGATAAATGTCTTTTGATACTGTCTCCGTGGCCGATGTGGCATTCCCTTCTTCGCGCGTCCGTTGCTCCCCTCCTCTCATACGAGCGTGCTATGCAACACGCAAATCAACAAAGTTCGACTTGAAACAAGTACAGCCTGCTTTGCTTGTTGACCGTTTTCTCTTTCCTCCTTTCCTCCTTATTTCTAGCGTCGTTCGCCGTTCGTTGACTCTATCTTTCCTTCTTTTTTCCCGCGTTTGCGCTGATATGTTATTACCCTAAGAACTATACAGACACTGTACTGGCTGTGCCTGGATAGCCTTGGCTGCCATTGTATTATATTGTGACGAAGCCACAGTCCCACGTTGGCCAACCTTCAAGCCCGTCAATTGGCTCCATGGCTAAGTCTAGGCTTTTAGTCGCCGAAGGTTGCCCGCTACGGGAGGCGGCAGACGAAGATGAGAAGCAGCAGCCGCCAGTTGTTAGAAGGGCAAGAGCCAGGGCTGAGTTTATGGACCTCCCCACTGAGCTTCACATGATGATCTCCAAACTACTAATCTACCCAGATGCGCTTTCGCTGAAGCACTCCAGCAGCTATTTATATAATCTTGTCGATACTGGCGTTTCAGTCAAGGTGCAGTGGCTGATACTACGACACAACCTACGTCTTAAGGGCCCAGAAGACAAGCAATGTGATCTTCGCAGCGACCTGCAGTTCTGCCGAGGCAGCATACCGTAAGTGACCCTTGATGGGCAAGACGGGCAAGAAATCTAATCGAGCCAATGTGAATGTAGTGTGGCCTAGTCTTGCTTGGTCTGGGCTTGGCCTCGGCCCCTGCCTTTCCCTGTGTCATCCGTGCTAACCGTCTTCTGCCTCCTCTCACCTACAGTATGTTGATGCAGCACTATCGCAACCATATTGAGTGCGAGGCCTACCCTGGCATTGGTTGCATGATTTACAATACCAAAGAGTGTTTCCATCGCCGGAAGCTGGCCGAACGCGTGTGCCAGCGGCTGCATGGCGATGCACTGCGGGTTATTGTCTCTCTATTGGCGCTGTCTATGGGCTGTTTATTACTGCTCGAAGGCTGTGGAGTCGACCGGCGGGTGCAGATGTCGGTTCGGGAGTGGATGGTGCTGTTTTCAGCTACATGTATGGCCATACTTCTGGCTGATGCCGTTCAGCCGACAAGATCGCCCTATAGGCGGCGGAGGGCCTTGTTGTAGCTGTAGTGAGAATGGCAAGTAGCACGCGCTAGACATGGCATGGTGTCAATCTATGTATGTGGGAAATCAAGTTGGGGGGTTTCATGTTTGTTTTTTATGTGTTGAATTTGACAACAAAACTCCAGTAACGCCTATCAGGTTTGTAAGAAAGTCCCGCCAATTCAAAAAGAGAATAAAAAACAGATATGTGATAGTGGCAGTGGCAGTGACAGTGACAGCAAATTTCCCGTGATCTCCCCTCTCTTTCCGTCCCCCCCCCCCCTCCTCTCTCCCAATGCCGCCAGTGTTATTTTTGACCTTCCTTTTTTTCATCTACTCCATGGCTTTGACCGCCTTGGCCTTGGCCTTCTTGAGCTTCGTTTTCCGGTCAGCAATCTTGGAGTTGAGAGCCTTGGTCTCGTTTTCGGTGGCGACAGCAGCGGCGGCAGCAGCAGCCTTGGCCTTTTTGGTCACGGGCTCCTTGTCGGCCTTGTCTACGGCTTCCGTCGACTCGGATGCACCAGCAATGGCCTTGCGCTTCTTGCTAATGTTGGCGGGTTGCGCAGCCTTCAGTGCCTTGGCCTCTTCTGACTCGTCGGCGACCACATCCTTGTCCTCCAGCCACAGCTCCTGGGTCTGGTAGATGGGCAGAGAAGCGGTCTCCGGGCCCTTGATCATCAGACTCCGCACGTTATTCCACTTCTGTGGCACAAACTTCTCGACCAGCGAGTTAACTACGGTCGTGATGTTGGCCACAACCTTGTCGGCCGGCCAGTTGGCATAGCCAACACGGATAGCGGTGTTTGCTGAGGGCGACAAGTTTACCAGCGCAGAGCTAAGAGCCTTTTCAATTTCGGCGGCGATCTCCTTGGGAGTGCCGGCGTTGATGTTTCCCTCCGTCTTGACACGCTTGCCGCGCTTGCCATCCGGGCCACGGGGAGCCTTGGACTGAAGCTGCACTGGAATGGGGCGCTTGGCGGTTGACTTGTAAAAGGTCTTGCCGAGAATCTTGGGCAAACGGTTAATAATCCGGTCGTCACCAAGGAAGATGTCGTGTTCGGAAAAGAGCTTGCGCTGTGCCTCGTACTGGCCGTATTTGACCTTGAGCTTGCTCAGGCTAATGATGCGGGTGATGCGCTTGGCAAGCTCGGGAGGGAAGTCTCCCGAAGCAACAATGTCCTTGTACGCACGCTGAGGATCAGCAGTGATGAGGCAGATGGTTGACCATTCACTGGTGTTCAAGCTGTGGGGGAGGGGAATCTTAGAGGGCTGCAGACGCGAAGTGTCGGAAATGTGTCTCTTGGTAGTTAGGACAAGCCAAACCGGAGTCTCGCTTATCGAAGAGGGAGTCTCGGCTTCGGGATCGTCAATCAAAGACTTCTTGGGCGCAGCCTCTGACTTCTCAATGGCAGTTTTTTTGATGTGGGAGAGCAAGGCCTTGGACGCCTTAAGAGTCTGAAGAAGAGACATGAAGTTAGTAGAGAGTTGCCATTAAGCTGGGCTCCAAAAGATGGAGGAGACAGGGCAGAATAGAGTTTGTGTCAAGGCGTCGTACCTGGCTGGCATCGAGAAGGCTGGTGATGGAAGTCTGGGCCGGAGCGGCAACAGTCTTGGAAGGGGCCATGTTTTAAAGGGAAGAAAACGATCAGGAAAGATTAGTAGAAGATAAAAGTCGCCTCAATGGAAGATGGATAAATAAGCGCAAGTAAAAAAGGAAAACAAAGAATCGTCGCGACGCTATGGCTGGGTTATAGCGAGGCTTGGGTTTTGCAGTCTTAGGACGTTCACTCAATAAAAAAAAAAAAATTATTCTGCCAAAGGTCGCGATAAAAGATTTCTTTCACTCGATAACGATAAGGAAAGATGCAATAGTGGGGCTTCACCTTTTCACCGCCTTCACCTCGGTGAGCAGTAAGTGTCAAGGCGGACAAGCCCAATTTGAACGCTATTTTTTACTGCCACTCATTATTTACATCAAGAAAGGGGAAGAGAATTGTTGTCCAAACAGAGCCGCACAGGCCAATTGGGGCAGGTGCTACTTGCAATGCGTACTTGCTGGCGGCAGTGGTGGAGGGGGCGGCAGCTGCCTGAAACTAACAGGAAAGCCCTGGAAAGTTCTTTACGATTCGATTTCTAGTCAGAAAGTCAGCTTGGCCGGTGGGGCTAGGTTGGGTACAAACGGGCAGGCGGTGGATGGAATACATGAGCCAGTACACTAGAAGTACGTACCGGCCATAAAAGACTACAGAAGCTTCCAGGTCGCGAGCCAGCCACGGAGCAATCTGATTCTCAACTAAAGACACATAACTAGCACTTGCGTTCAGGGCATGAATGACCAACGGTACCTCTGTGCAAGGTACCTTTTTGCCAGCACAAAAAGAAGTTGTATTTCTTAGTATTGCAACTGCCTTCTAGATAGACGATCAGATAGAAAGAAGTTCTACCTAGAATTTCCCCAGATAACAATAAATATCTGCAGTTTCTCCTCCTCCCCCTCCTCATATTTCCAGCTTCTTCTTCTCTCTGTGTATTCTTGTCTGTTCTGAGCTTTTCCATCGATCTCATAGATTTCTTTTCTAGCTTGTTTCTACTTTAACCCTAATATCGCTCTGTCCCACCACCCCGCCATTTGCTACAGAAATCCTTCTTCCATTTCGACCCAGGCCTGATTGACATTCTCTCATCATATTTTGTCGTCTTTCTGCACTCCATCAAACTTCCAACTTTTTTTTTTTTCCATTTAGTCTTTACCAGAGCCCTTTTTTCTTTTCAACTCTTCTGGCTACTGTGATTTTGCCCATATACCCCATTTCTCCTCTAAATTTACTCTCTCTCAGATTCTATCATCATGAGTGTTGTCGGTAAGCCAACTGTTTCCTGTCCATGCAATTTTTATTGTCTTTCTTCTTTTGGAACCCCTCGTTTTTATTAGTTACAAATCCGATCAAAAATATTCTCGACCCCGCGGAGCCGCTTTCTTGTCAAGACGAACGAACGGCCAAAAATGGAATTTCTGCTCTTCCAATACCTCCCTCTCCTTTTAAATTCTCCTCGACAACAGAAATACCGTCTGGCCGTCAAGTCATGTCCGCTAATGTGACTGTTTTACCTAGGAATCGACTTCGGTAACCTCAAGACCGTCATTGGTGTCGCGAGAAACCGTGGTGTTGATGTTGTAAGTGTCCAATCTTCCGGGACGCTGTCTCTCAGCCGCGTTGCCTAATGTCCCTTCATATTAACTGTCTGTCTTCAGATCGCCAATGAAGTCTCCAACCGCTCCACCCCGTACGTACTCCCCCAAAAGTCTCGTCGCATGTTTAACCTGCTAACATCTAGCTAGTTCTCTGGTTGGCTTCGGCCCCAAGAGCCGCTACCTTGGTGAGGCTGCCAAGACCCAGGAGATCTCCAACCTCAAGAACACCGTAGGCTGCCTGAAGCGCCTTATCGGCCGTTCGTTCAACGACCCTGAAATCCAGATTGAACAACAGTACATTAGCGCCCCCCTTGTCGACATCAACGGCCAGGTCGGCGTTGAGGTCAATTACCGTGGCGAGAAGGAGCGCTTCACCTCCATCCAGCTCGTTGCCATGTACCTCAGCAAGATCAAGGAGACTGCCACCAAGGAACTCAAGCTGCCCGTCCAGGAGCTGGTCATGTCCGTGCCTGCTTGGTTCACCGATGCTCAACGCCGTGCTCTGGTTGATGCTGCTGAGATTGCTGGCATCAAGCTGCTTCGTCTGATGAACAGCACTACAGCCGCTGCCCTGGGCTACGGCATCACTAAGCTAGACCTGCCCGGCCCCGAGGAGGCCCCTCGTCGTGTTGCCTTTGTTGATGTCGGCCACAGTGACTACACTTGCTCTATTGTCGAGCTCCGCAAGGGCGAGCTTTCCGTCAAGTCTACCGCTTGTGACCGCCACCTCGGTGGCCGTGACTTCGACAAGGCCTTGGTCGACCATCTGCAGAAGGAATTTCTGGCCAAGTACAAGATTGACATTTTCTCCAACCCCCGTGCCAAAAGCCGTGTCCTGACTGCCGCCGAGAAGGTCAAGAAGATTCTGTCTGCCAACCAGCAGGCTCCCCTTAACATCGAGTCCGTCATGAATGATGTGGATGTCAGCGCCATGATTACCCGCAAGGAGTTTGAGGACATGGTCAAGGACCTGCTTGACAGAGCCCACGTTCCTCTGGAGCAGGCTCTGGCTGAGGCTAAGCTGACCAAGGATGATATCGACATTATCGAAGTTATTGGTGGTGGTCTGCGTGTTCCTGCCCTCAAGGACCGCATCCAGGAGTTCTTTGGAAAGCCTCTTTCTTTCACTTCCAACCAGGATGAGGCCGTCGCTCGTGGCTGCACTTTCAGCTGTGCTGTCCTGTCCCCTATCTTCCGTGTCCGTGACTTTGCTGTCCAGGACATTGTCAGCTATCCCATTGAGTTCACCTGGGAGAAGGCCCCCGATATTCCCGATGAGGACACCAGCCTGACTGTCTTCAACCAAGGCAATGTTCTGCCTTCCACTAAGATCTTGACTTTCTACCGCAAGCAGCCTTTCGATCTGGAGGCCCGCTATGCTGCCCCCGAGGAGCTACCTGGCGCCATCAAGCCCTGGATTGGCAAGTTCTCGGTCAAGGGCGTTAAGGCTGACGGCAAGGAGGACTTTATGATTTGCAAACTTAAGGCCCGTGTCAACATTCACGGTATTCTGAACGTCGAGAGCGGTTATTACGTCGAGGACCAAGAAGTTGAAGAGGAGATTAAGGATGAAGACCCCAACGCCATGGACACCGACGCTCCGAAGAAGACCCGCCTAGTGAAGAAACAGGTCCGCAAGGGCGAGTTGCCCATTGTTAGCGGCACCCACTCGCTGGATGAAGCCACCAGAACTGCCCTCCAGGAGAAGGAGGCTGCCATGGCAGCCGAGGACAAGCTGGTTGCTGATACTGAGGAGAAGAAGAACGAACTTGAGACCTACATCTATGACCTCCGCAGCAAGCTGGAAGATCAGCTTGCCGATCTCGCTAGCGAAGAGGAGAAGGACGCCATGCGCGAGAAGCTCACCGCCGCCGAGGTAAGTCTTTTTTTTTTTTTCTTTTTTTAGATCCCCCTTAGGACTACCACATTAGTGTAAACAGCGTAACTAACCGATTTTGACAACAGGACTGGCTTTATGAAGAGGGCGAAGACACCACCAAGAGCGTGTACATTGCCAAGTTCGAAGAGCTCCGCATGATGGCTGGTCCCGTTCTGGGCCGTTACTTCGACAAGGTTGAGGCTGAGCGCCAGGCTGCCCTTGAGCGTGCCGAAGCTGAGCGTGCTGCCAAAGCCGCCGCTAAGGCTGCTGAGGCTGCCGAGTCTTCTGAGACTGCTAGCAAGGCTGATGCGGACATGGTTGATGCCGAGCCTAAGGCCGAAGACCCCAAATAAGCATGGCAAATATTCTTTTTAGACGGGCGTTTAGGAAAGTGAGACCAAAAAAAAGAAAGGATAAACAGCCTTTTTGTTATTATGTACGTTCTGATACAGATAAAGATGAATGAAATAAAGTAAAAAACACTTGTATTATTTTCGGCTGCTTAATGCCACACAAAAGGAGAAAGACAGTGAGTGAGAGTGGAGGTGCTGTAAGAAAACGTGCATGCTGAGCAGCAGCAGCTGTACAGATGAAGAGGAAGAGGCTTTCTCTTTGGATAAGAATACCATATCACGTTATTTCCAGCGCCCAGTGAGACATTTATGTTTCGCGGCTCCCAGTCCAGTCCAGTACTACTACTAATAGATTCATGTATGTCCATACTCTGCGCACAAATATATATTTCTTTTTTATCGTTTCATGCAATTTGGTGCCCTAGCTTTTCTTTTTCATCTCCTTCACGTTGTTGGCTGTCTTTTTTCCTCACTCCTCCTCTATGCTATGTCGAACAAAGGCTTGAGCTTCTTGATCAGCAGCCACTCCTCGTTGGTGACCTCGGCGCGGTAGAAGTCCTTGAGGCAGTCGATGCTGGCACGCGAGATAAGCGAGTACAACTTGTCTGCCTCTTCGAGGTGACGGCCATAGGTGGGCTGGTGGTTGCCCATTTCGATCTTGACAGCAACGGAAGGCTGGCCCTTCTTGCAGACGGGGATTTGTTTGTGATCGCGTTCGATGGAGGTTCTAGAGCAAGGCTGTTAGTCTATGTTGTTCTGTTTGAACTGACAATCAATCATTCAATTGCCCGCCATTTCCTTTTGAGGGGAAAAAAAAGAAACGGGGTGGTGGTGGTTGGTACTTACACTCTGCCAATGCCGACAATCTCCTTCTGGCCGTTGTTGCCGGTGCGGACGGCTGCCAGGGGCGTGTTGATCTTCAGCTGACCTTCAGCAACATCAACACCAATGACAATAGGGGTGGTCTTGTTGAATACAGCAACAGTGTTGAGCACGCAAGGGAAGACGGCAAGCATCTTGGACTCTTCCTTCTTCTTTTCTAGCATCTCAGCCTGGTGGGCAGTGAATGCGTCGAACAGATGGTAAATAATGTCGGCCTGGAAGATCTTGATGCCATTTTCCTCGGCGTATTGTTGGGCTTCTTTGTCCACCTTGACATCGAAACACAGCATGACAGCGTGGTCGGGCGACTTCTCCAGCATGACTCCAGTCTGCATAATGTCGCGCTTGTATACAGGGCCGATGCCCACCGTAGCCACGGGGATCTTGCAGTCCTTGAGGAAATCAAGCAGGGCCTCGAGTGAGCCCAGAGTCGAGGCCTGCACAGACACACCACGACCAGTGGTCTCGACACGGCTGAACAGGGTGGCCAGATCACTCTCAACCTCGTCAATCAGGTCATCTTCATCATCGTCAGGGCCAACAACCAGCAGACGGGAGCCAGCAATAGCTCCCTCCAGACCAGGAGCAGAAATCTTGACACCCATGGCGGCCTTGATCTCCTTGTTGTGCACATACGAGCCACGTACACGCAACTCGCGCATGGGGGCGGGTGTTAGCAGAGCTCTAATATTGGTCACAATAGCTCCTTCCGTGCCACACAGCACTATTCTGTCGCCCTCGTGTATCACACCATTGGACAAGATGACGTCAATCGTCATACCGAAACCTTCAATGGCCTTGACTTCCAGGACAGTGGCCTGAACCTCGGAAAGATACATCAAGCTGTTGACCATGCGGTCCTGTGTGAGCTGGAGCAGTAGCTTCAGCAGATCAGGCACACCCTCGCCTGTGTGCGCTGAAGTGGGCACCAGCGACACGTTCTTGGACATGTTGCGATTTTCGTAGAAGAGTTCGGCGTTGAAACCCTGCTCGGCAAAGGCCAGCTTCGTCTGGTCTAGACGATTCTGGAACTCCTTTTGTACGCTGCTGTTTTGCTGACTAAGAGAGTCGCGGAAACCATTGTCATCAATTTTGTTCCAGCCGTACAGACGATCGATTTTGTTAAGGGCAACAATGAAGGGTGTCTTGCGGTCACGCAGCATTCTCATCGACTCCAAGGTCTGCTGTTCCAATCCGTGCATAATGTCAACAACTAGGATGGCAATGTTGCACAGTGACGAACCACGTGATCTTAGGTTCGAGAAGGACTCGTGACCAGGAGTGTCAATAATCAACAGACCAGGCACCTTGAACTCGAATGAGTTGTCTCTGTTAACCACCTGCGTCTTCTGTTTGATGGCTTCAACAGGGAAATAGGTAGCACCAATCTGCTGAGTAATACCACCAGCTTCACCCTCCTGAACGTTGGTCTGGCGGACCTTGTCCAGCAGCTTGGTCTTTCCGGTATCGACGTGGCCCAGAATACAGCAAATGGGCGAACGCAGGTTGTCGGCAGAACGGGCGTTGAGAGCAGCCTGGTGAGCCTTTTCACGGCGCTCAGCAGCTTCCTGCTTGCGCTGGGCCTCAAGAGCAGCACGGGTGTTCTTGGTCTCTTCATCTTCAGAAGACGAGCCGTCGTCGTCATCCCCATCGTTGTCCTTCTTGGCGTTAGCAGAAGCATCATTCTCTTCAGTTTCCTCATCTGAAGAAGCATCCCAGCTATCCTTGACATCATCATCCTGGGCAGCCTTGGCGGCGGCAGCCTCGGCCTCAGCCTTCTCGGCAGCAGCCTTCTCAGCGGCAGCCTTATCCGCAGCGATCTTGGCCAAAGCCTCGGCCTCCAGGCGAGCACGCTCGGCAGCCTCTTCGAGAGCCTTCTGCTCGTCGACCTTGCTGGGGCCACCACGACCCTTCTTACGCTGGTCGTCCTTCTTCTTCTTCTTCTCCTTGTCGTCGTCCATAGCGCCGACCTTAATACCAGCAGCCAACATCTGCTGCAGTTTACGCTCGTTGCGGAGCTTCTCTTCCTTCTGAGCCTTGGTCAAGAACTTGCCGTCTTTCTTGAGCTGTTCAATTCTTTCCTTCTCACGCTGCTTCTTGGCGGCCTTGATCTCCTCGCGGCGAATGGCCTCCTCAGCTTCCTTACGCTCGAGTTCTTCGAGACGAGCCTTCTCAGCGGCGGCGGCGGCGGCTGCCTCCTCCTCACGCCTACGGCGTTCTTCTTGCTGCTGTTGGATCAAACGCAGGTGTGCGGGAATCTTCTTCTTGGAACCGGAACTAGCGGTGGGCTCGGGGGTGGTGTCAGGAGCAGCAGCAGGAGCCGCAACTACACTTTCCTCCTTGGCCGCAGCGGCGGCAGGGGCAGCAGGAGCAGCTGTGACGTTCTTTTTCTTGAGGGCGGCCTATTATTGAAGTAGTAGGTTAGACAACGAAATCCTAGGGATATGTAGATGACGATATAGATAGACAGCCAGTGCATCAATCGATGCACCCAGCCTCTTTGGAAAACCCTCCACGGAGACGACGATACTTGCCTGTTCCTTTTTCCGCTGCTTTTCACGCTCCTTCTTGAGCTTCTCCTTCTCGGCCTTGGTCAGCAGCCGGCCAGGCTCTTGGGCGGGAACCGCCTCGGCCTCTTTCTTCGTCTGCTTTTGCTTGTTGCGGCGCATGATGGCCATGAGACCACCACCGCCGCTGTTTTCATCCTCGCCCTCAGCACCAGCTTCGGCACTATCGGCATCGGCAGTGGGTTCGGTGGCATTGACATCGCTCGTAGCCACAGGGACAGCCTCGCCAAGCTCAGCCTCCCAATCCTCAGCTGCAGCAGCTTTCTTGCCGCCTTTCTTCTTCGGAGCCATGCTGGGCGGAACGTGTGAATTAGGTGGTTGTGGAATGGAGAAGCAGAGTGCCTAATGCGTGGAGATGACGACAAAAAATCTGACGTCAACGTGGTTCAAGGCTCAAGCTCCTTTGTGATGGTGCAGGAAGATGGATATCTTGCGTCTCTGCGATCAAGCGCTTCATTCCTGCAGTGCAAAGGCTGCAATTGTGGTTAGTGTCTAGGGTTATGTGCGTTAGGGTTACATTTTTTTTTTCTTGATCCGACTTTCGCGGGGCTGCCAGCGAAACTTGTGCTGACGGCAAAGTTCCACCGAAAAGGCAGCCACCAACCCTCCGATTACATTCAAACCCTAGAAGAAGTCCCGCTTTTTTTAGACAAATTGTTTTCCACCAATCATACAAAGCGGCTATCTATCCAATAGAAATGCGAGCTACTATCGTCCAATCATTGCATGTCAGAGTTGATAGTCAGTTCCAAGCCGTTTATCTTGTACGACATAACTCACTTGAACCTCACTCCAGAAATAACTACCAGTAGTGCTACTCGGTACGAGTACATGTTGTGGACCACACAGACATACAAATACTTGCTTATTTAGACAATAGAAAAAAACAAAGTTAAGAAAGCCAAATCTCTAAATTCATCATTAAAAGTTGTTCATCGTTATTTTGTTCATAAGAAGCACCCAGTCCAACCCAGCCTATCTCAAATCACAGGCCTCAAATAGTACTCAAGAATCGTGTGTGCAAGCTCGAAGAACAATACTTCTCGCTTCGCCGGGTCTTGCTCACTCCGGATATGGGTCACCCAGTGTCCTCCATCAAAGTTTTCCAAAAGACTCTGCAGTAGTTCTCGACTGGCCTGGGTGAAGAAGCACCTTTCGAGCGCTTTCCTATCCAGGATTCTTTGTAGAATGTTTCCGTTAATGTGCATTGACCCTGGCGAATCTGGCGGTAACATAAGCTGAGGCACTGTAAGTCGTTGTATGCGCGCACGGTCCCTGTGGTTGAAGGGACAGATCTCTTGCGTATGCCTAGCCATCCTCTCAACAAGACTCAAAAATCTCCAGCCGTCCATATCCAGCAGAGTAAAATGTTCGACTGTGCCGTCAAGCGCAATACCAAACACTTCAGCGTCATCTAAAGTGCTAGGGATGCGGCCAAACCGAGGCTCTGTTTGCTTAAACCACCAATTTGGCTGCGAACGAGCCCGACAGAACTTGCGTATGGAGCCTTTCATCATGCCCTCAAAGATATGCTCAACTTCCGCCCCAGCAGACTTCGGGATCCAGCGGCCTGCAACTGTCTGCTCGCGGTCTCCAAGTAGCATAAGCGGAAACGGAGACGTAGTTGAGTCATCCGGACCAATAGCCATTATACAATTACCCATCAAAGGCTTGGGATCAGTGTTCAATATCTGAAAGAAGCCTATCCCATCTTCCCCTTCCTGCGGCGACAAAACAATCATAGACTGCATAGCTGTCATGATAATAATGTCTTTGCCATAATCCTCGATTGATATAACAGGTGAGTTCAATCTGAGGGTGGCTTTGTGCTTGAACTTCTTGTCTTCACTATCAAGATATGTCCAGTTGAGATTGTTGCCGCTGCTGTAGTATAGGTTCGGCCCAGAGGCGTGTGCGCAATATACCGAGTCCTCGTCGCCTTTGATCTTGTCTATAGTCCAGTATTTGAGAGCCCGATTTCCAACCTTTGTTGAGTCTTGGATAGCCGATGTTGATACAATCAGCATCTTTTGGTTTTTGAGACAAACCAAAAAGAACAAAAACTGATTGTCGTCTTTGGTGTAAAGCCACTCTTTAACACAGAGAATGCGATCGCCATCTTCGCCGAGTCCCGAAATGAACGGCCATACATTTCCCGCCCGTGATGAGGCTATGGACATGTTCTCGCCTGTGTTTGCATCAATAAAGAGCAGGTTTGGGCGGTTGTCGGCGAAAGTAGAAACAACTAAGCAGTCTAGTGTGTGCGAGAAAAGAACCCTCTTAGGCGCGCCTGGTATGGGAATGAGGCGTGGTATAGGCCGAGCTCTTTTTTCCAACTCGGCAATATGAACTCCCTGACTGGTTACCATAAGTATCGATATTGACGGAGAGTTCTGAAGGGGAACTCCCTTGGGAAGAACAGAAAGGCAGTGCACAGCCGGCAAAGTTCTCATCGAATCCTTGGAATCTCCTGGCAATATGTAAGACACATGCTTAAATTCTCCTCTCCCACTATGATCCTCTCTATAATCGTTTAAGGATATGAGAGAAGTGCCAGATGATGCTATGATGCAATTTCCCATGTCATCGTTAGGCATCAGTGAAAGAGAAACTGGAAGGAGACCCAAACGTCGAACTGACAAAAATTTGCATTTTAACGTCTGACGAGAAAGAGACATGATGGCGATATACCCAGCCCGAGTCCCACCAACAATAACAACCGAAGTTTCTGTTTCGCACAGCTTCCTAATGGTAGAAAAAGCTTCAATGCAGTTTGGCGACGAAGATGCTTCATCACCTGAAGATGCTGCTGAAACAATGGAAAACTCCGAAATTGGAATGCTGTCAGAGCCAAAGGAATCCGCATGGTAGATAGCCAACGATATAATCAGGCCCTCTCGTTGGAGACCAGCCAATATGAATCGCGAGCTCTCAATTTGGCAGACACGCAAGCAAGTGATCTCAGCTGGCACAGATGCCCCGCCACGCAGTATGGCATTTGTACCATCGATCTCAAGAAGAAAAAGCTTGTATGCGGCATCTGCATGTGCCGCAATCCCAATAAGACCAAAGCCGATCGACGCATGCTCAGCTTTTAGGTCTTTCGATTCGAAGATTTCATCCAAGGACATGACGCGACTATGTATTTGTTAGCAAGGCTTTGAAATCAAGCTTTGTAATTGGGTAAGAAAAGATTACCTATCATCAGCAGTGCAAAAAGCAATTGACCTCTCCGTGACTTGGCACATATTGGCGTGTTGGTCGTACGAGGCATCAAGGGTTTGATAGGCCATGTCAAGAAATGTGTCCTCGCTATCCAATTGCTGGATTTCAATTTCGCCTTCGGGGTCAAGCGAGAGCAAGAGAACATCTGAAGAGTCACGCTGAGAGAGAAGCATGAGCAGTGGTGTAGTAGTCTGAGATGATGTTGATGAGGCTTTGAATAGTTGTGGCAATATCCATGCTTCACGAACGGCGGTATAATCGAATTCAATACCGATGTTTGCTGGGATTCCGATACGGTGTTCTGTAATGCCACCATTTATACCACGGCCGGAGGTTGTGAAGAGTCGATCAGGAACTCGAATATCGAGTTGGCCTGTTTCTAGACTATACCAGGGTAGCATGGGCTTGCCTTTAGAGCCTATCTTTTGGTTCCAGGTAACAAACTCATCATTCGATGCAATGTCAAGACATGGAGTCCAGTTAGGTAAATTACCAACCCAGATCAAATCTCGCCGTGGGGGTGCCTTTAGAGAAGTGACATTTCTTGTTAGCGGGCTAAATCGGTTGTACTCAGATTTGCATTTTCACTGAGACATTATTCCTTTCACTAACCTTCCATATAGAGCCATTGCCACAGTCTCCTCCAATAATGAGGAGATCATTAAAATCATTTGAAACAGTAGTGAAGGCCGTGTCGATGCTGGTGCTTAAATGGGTGTCTCCCATTTCCAAACTTGTAGCCATTATCTCACCAGGCCTGAACTCCAGCCAAACCACGATACCATCTTCTCGTGCGACGTAGATATTGTCTTGTCGGCTGTAGTAAGATTTTCGACGGTAAGGGCGAGCCCAGGACGTCCACAGCGGCCTGTCTGTTCCATGGTACCAAGGAGTAGGCTCCTTGTAATCATGTTCAATAGACTGGAAGGTTGGGTTACCATGCAAAATATCATCACATACGGTCAGGGAAGTTTCTGTGATTAGACAAAAAGAAGACTTGACAGTAAGGGGAACGATATGCATTGGCATTTCGTTGCCAGGGTAAATGAGATAGCCCTTGCGACGAGACCGCAGGACTTCATGCAGGTTGTCACCATGGCGCCACTCGTATGTCATGATTCTTGTACTACCATCCACATGAAGAACGAGCAGAAGAATAACGCTTTCGGGGTCTTCTCTACGAGGATGTAAGAAGTCCATTTTGACGACATAGCCGTTGGTCATTTTTGATTTCCAAAATCGCATTGGGCTCAAGGGCCGACCGTCTCGGTACTGTCGACGAAGTGTTTCATACGGCTCGAGTTCGGAAACGCAAAATCCAGATTTCGAAAAAGCTGTAGCCATATAGCGGGACTCAGGATCAATTGTGAAATGCAAGCCCGAATCTTGCATCATCTCATTACGAGGGCCAGCTGATTGCGAGCAAACAAACTCGGGCTTGCCATTTCTTGAGCCAATGAAGATAAAAACATATTCATGGGTCTCAAGAAAAAGGACAAGGATCTGGAGTGGCAGGTCGCCCTTATCAACGGCATTTTCATCAAGTATAGCACTGATGGGTAGTTCGCTATTTCCTGTGCCGTGGGTTGCCAATGTCTCCGGTTCATAATTATAGCCGATTACGCGAGAATGTATAATCCTTGGTTCAAAGTCTGTTTTCCGAGCGATTTCATAGAGTTGGTCGTCTTTTCGAAGCTCGCATACACGAATAGAGCGGTCCTGAAGAAAATGGTCGATCAAGTTAGCAAAGGATGATGGTCTTGGTATGTAAGAAAAGACACGGAGCTCTTACACCAATGAAAACAATGTCATTGTGAGCCGGTGACCGGATTCTGGCGGGAACAATGCTTCGGATGACGGGGGTATTGATCACTGTCCTACTCAGCATGCCGAGTTGTGGAATTTTGCAGCCGGCTGGGAAATGATGAGGGGTAGGTTTATAGCCAGAGAACGGCTCTAGCTTGACGTCCTGATGGACCCATTCGCCATTTTCCAGGGCGTTGACTTGGAAGTAAGACATTCTGTTTGTCGATTAGCACCAGAGGTGGTGTTGGTGATGATGATAATGATGGAATGTAGGCGGATGAATAGGTGTGAAGAAGACAAAGTTGAGAGATGAGGAGACCTGTAGGGAACCAGAAGCTCTCTGATAAGGATAATGGACCTTGAGACAGCGCGCTGGGAGGATGTGTAGCAGTGAAAGTAAGCGAGAGTTGAATGACAGAAGAGACTGATAAACGTTGGTTTTGCTGGCTTCAAAGAAGGTCCGCAGAATAGGTAGCTTGGGGCTTTGTGGATACGAGAAGTTTGAGCGTTCTCCGCTAAATGAAGAACGGGGTATCTTGGCTATATACTGTCAGACTGTCTCTATAGTTAGTACATGGGACCGCAAAGGTGGAGGTAGGATAGGGGAGCTGCAGCAATGGAGTTGGGCAAAATAGATATGGAGCTTTTAAAAATGCAGAACATAAAGTGCTGGAGCTCTGAAGGCAAGGCCCCGTCATGACAAAGCCAATAGACAGGACCATAGCTTGAGCATGAAGAATCGGTGGAGCAAGTCAAAGGGATTCGAATTTTACAGGCGGGAAAGCACGAGGTTGTAGGGTTTCAATCCAGAGTGAATAATTTATCCAGGAACCTGAATCTTGATAAAGAGCACGAATACAAGAGGGGCAGTAGGGAGAGCAGGAAGAGGGGAGAGAGGAGAGGGGGCCGCCACACAGCAAAAAAGCAAGGGAGAGAAGAAAGGAAGATGGCGAAATTCAAGACGAAGGGCACCAGGAAAGCGTACGAGAAGCATAGGAAAGGAAAGTATACCAAGAAAAGAAGCAAATATACCGAGTAAAAGATATAAAAGAATCTTTGAAGGCCAAATGAACACTGGTAAGGGGAGGGGGAGGGAGGAAACCAAGTAATTCGGGTGAAGAATTACAGGAAAAAGCAAAACGATAGAGAAGTGCCGATAGAAAGCAGAAAGCGAGATTTGAAGAAAAGGACGGCGTGAAAGTGAGCAGCATGTGGGTATTACCAGGGACGCAAAGACCAGCCACAGTGCTAGTCAGACACAGCCTACAAGACCGCCACGCAACATGATGTTGTAGATAGAACGTAGTGTTGGATATGGGTTATGGTGTGAGTTGTGGCGTAGTGGATAATTATAGCAGCGCCATAGGTGACAAGCAATGGCTTACCAACAACAAACAACTGAGCTGGCCACTGAAGTACACAGTAGTGGCCATACATAGTCTGGTTGGCAAGATGTGGATTAAAGTGCAAAGGAATTTGAGGTAGTAATGGTAACGGCCGAATAGGAACATATAGAGAGGGATAAGTTCCTCATAGGAGCCAACAAAGCCGGCAAGGCCAGAGGAAAGGAAGGGGTACCTATAGTAACGGGATAGTAGCAGATGTACACTTGTCCATTCTGTGCTATGCATCGTACAAAGGAACAGAGCCTGCAACTTTGCAAGTATTCTTTTCACCCTCCCATCTCACCTCACAGTCACGCAAATCATAGCAAAGTGCTCATTGAAATACCACCACCTTGATGGAGGGGACATGCCAGTGTGCTTGCTATGCTAGCTGCATGTATATGTGTATATACATACAGATATATTATTGGAACGGCAACTGGCTGGACAAGCGATGTTTCTGCGGGGCCTGCCGGGCTTGTCTCACTAAAGAGAGGATTGGTGTGTGCTATGTGCTAGGCGCACAATACCGATGAGCCTGCTGACCTAGCAAGTCCACCTATCTTCTAACTTGGGCTTTCAGTTCAAGCTGGGTGCAAAGCAAAGACGAGGGTTCTCGCAAGCCGAGCACAAATCCCCGCACAGCATTAAACTGGAAGCTTCCACGACTTCATGTAACCGACTGTTTAATGGAATGCAGTAGTAGACAGCAGGCGGTTAAAAGAGGTGATAAAGTAATACCCACGACAAACCCCGCACGAGGTGTTGATCGACCGCCCTTAGTTATGTAGCCCATGCAGTGTACATTTCGTGCTATTTTCACACCCAAAGCCCGAAGCACATCTGCACGAGAAGTGCAAAGATGCGTGTACACATATCCCATGTACTAGATTTATTGCCATTTGGATAAAAGAATAGCACTTCTGATTGCTGCTGAGGCTTGCTTGCTTGTGACGAGTATGCGTAGAGGGGAGGAAGGAGGGATGAGAAAAAAGATCTGGGGGAAGTGTATATTGTTGGATAACAGTAAGGGACTGGGGGGTGTGTCACTTACTTCCCACGGATCATTCCTGGTAAGCAACCTTGAGCCAAGTGGAACAGACCCTCCAGTTTGTACGCTCAGGGCTCAGTACTAGTGTACTAACAGTACAGTGAGACTAGGAGCAGCTTGAAGACCCGAAGGTATGTATGCAGAGAGAATGAAAGCAGCAGCAGCCCTGAGACCAAGAACCCGGTACTTTATCAGTACCACACCACACAACTACGAGGTGCTAAGAGTACAGTAATAAGCAATCTGGTTCTGACAAGATTAGTGGAAAGAGAAAGGGGTTTTGTAAAGGAGTGAAGTGCATAGTGCCACATGATCTAGCCAGAAGCAGGCCAAGCTTGGAGGTGCCATGTTGTTATGCTTCATCGAACTGCTATAGCAACCGCTTGATTGCACATGAGATGCAGCGCGCAAGGGGGGGGGGAGATGAAAAATGGAAAAGGGTTTGCAGTAGGCTGAAGTGATGGCGGAGGAAAGCGTTGATAGACGAGGACACGAGAAAAACGCATAGCTGTGAGTCAGTCACTTGACAGATGCTGCGTTGGGCAAGGTAGCTCCAGTGGTTAGAACTGTATATATATCCCTTAGCTGCCGTGCCCTTGATTTTACGGCTCTACCCCTTGGGGACAGGAACGCAGGAGACCAAGGACAAAGTTGGCGAAGACTTTTGGGATATGTGCAGATACCAGTGCTAGCAGTTTGATAGAGCAAAACGAACGGCGTTCCTGGAGGGTAAATCGATAAAGACGGTGCTCTTCCTGTAGGAGTTTTCGTAGATGATTGCTTTCGTTTTCTTACCCTTGAAGTTTCAAAGCGGGATTTATTAATGGGAGGCGCTCGAATAAGACCGAGGTTGGTGTTAGAAATAGACGAGTTCACACAAGTGGCATTATCAAGCTGGACGTGATCCGAAGTCAAGAAAAGAAAAGTGGTTGTGAAACTTGAACAAAAAGCGTAAAGATCAAAGATCTAAAGGCCTTTTTGAGCCTAAGCCAAAAGGTTGTTATTTGATCAGTCACTTTTTGCCCCCGCCCCTCGCGGGCCAGTGGTGGAGGAAGGCACTAAACAAGGACAGGAAGGCAGCGAGAAAAAAGCTTGGGCCATAACAAATGCTGGGTGGGGGTGGGGAGGAGGAGAAGGGGTTTAGCGTGACAAGGAAAAGCAGAAGCAGAAAAACAAAGTGAAGGAAGGGAGGGTGTGCTTGTCTTGGTGGTGGTGGCTCGGTCGGCTATTGTGACGTGGGTTAGTGGGTGAGTGGACGGGTCAATCTTTGGTTGCTGGTCCAAGAGCAAATACTGATGTGTCGTGTGCGCTAGTTGAGCAACAAGCAAGAAAAATCTTTGCTTCAGACTCAATCAGTGGACGACAGACAGTAGTTGCTATTTGACACATGGTAACTTCTCTGTCTCGGGGGGGGGGGGGGGGGGGTTGGGGCCTTTTGGCCACACCGGGGTTTTTTTTCCTTCCTTTACGTTAGGTTCCCCCCCTTTTTCTTTTTTCCCTTTTTTTTTTTCCCCCTCATCCCATACTTCATCCCTAACGGAACTTCAGCTCACCCAACCTCACCACTAAGCATCCCTACGGCTATTGTAGCCTGTCTCCACTTTAGTTCTAGAATTTGTTTGAGCTTAGTGCAACCATCCTCATCTCTTGTCTTAGTTACAACTGTCCCAGTACGTGCGGACCGAGTTTATTTCTTCGGCTGGTTAGTAATAGCAGTGGTAACAGCAGCCAGTATCATCAATACCAGCTTAGTTTACGTTGCTTGCTGTTTGCTGTTTGCTGTTTGTTGTTGTTGCTGTTGTTTATGTTGTTGTTGCTGTTGTTTATGTTGTTGCTGTTACTGTTTTGTTGTTCAATTTCGTTTGCGAATGAGCAAACGCGCAGACGCATGCAAGAGTGTACGCAAAGTACTGCCCATCCGTCTGTGTGGCCTTTCTACATGGTTGAAGCCCCAGACTTGCTGTCCCCTACATAGCCATGGCATCATGCGCTTACCATGCATCTTAATGTGCATGCACACCCGTACATACACACACGTAGATACGCATGTATTTGGGCGAGTAGGCTTGGAGCCAGCTCTTCGTAATCCCAGGCCTTCCCCTTCTTAACCTAGTTCGTCCTTTGATTTTCCACTTGGACGGACTGGACTGTTCGCCTGCTCGTAAAGCTAAGGAGACACCCTTGATGTGGAATATGTCGACGGCAAGAATTAACCGTGTCTTTCTTCAATGCAGCATCCAATCTTCACAAAGGGCAACCTTTTTCGTGTCTCTCGCTCAACCCCGCCTGCAAGGCTGCCTAATATTTGCATGAGCTGATAACTATAGCAACAAGTTATGATAAGACTCCCTCCTCCCTTCATTTTCTTTCCCATTCTTCCGAGGCTTCGTTTCATTGGCATCCTCCCTGCCTGCTTGCTTTCGCCCTTGGATGTGGCAGGGTTGCAAGACCCTCACAAAAATGACAGATCTTCTCGGTCTTGTCCTTCTTCGTCCAACGTGACTAACCTCGCAAAAGGTTTACACCAAGCAATAGCGCCTGTCTGACGTGACTTGTGTATGGCATTACAATGTAACCAGCTACCATCGATAAAGCATAAACTCCCTGTTTTCTTGGATTTGGGACTTATCTGACAAGGAATTATGATAGTTGAAGCCAGCAAGTACTTGAGCTCAACCTTGACCAACACTCATGTAGTTATTCGCTGAGTTGGTGCGTGGGTAGCATTGCCCTTGGCCTATTTTGACATCTGCTTAGGATCCTCTGATTTAAGCTGCTGTCTCCATCCAGTATGCTGCCAAAAGCAGTGGTGTCTTCAGCGCCTATGTGGAGCGAGCGACCAGGAAAATCATAGGCTCAGTATAAGATACGATTTGAATCAGCTTGGCAAAACTACATGCCGTAAGTCTCTCATAGCAATTAGAGAAAGAGCTAGAGAGGATGCTTCTGCTTTTTTGTCAAGAAGGCGTGGTGCGGGCGCGCACAAAGCGGTTGAGGCGGGCAAGAACGTTTCGACCCTGAGGAAACTTCTCCTTGCGGAAATAGCTGGAGGGTCTCCATGCCCTCTCTTCCATGTTTCCCACAAAGATACGCACACCAACTAGGGCTAACTCTTCCGCAAGGGCAGGTGAGAGGACCTTGCAGCGGCACCAACTAAGCCTCCTAAAAGCACTCGGTGTCTTTTCCATCAACGGAAGACCCCATCCAGTGCCTTCTCCCCCATCAAAATGGAAAGCCACTGGACCAACCCTCTGTATCTTAAACAGGTCCCTTATAAAAAGACCATGCTATTAAGAGCTATTAGTTTGTGGCGCCCTTGTCCGCCTGTATTATAGTGGTTACTGCTCATGAACAAGGAAGGACTCAATCTGCAGCGCTACTGATTCCCTGATCTACTCTCTAGCTACCTGCCCTCTAGCTACACTACAGTTGTGGCGCTGAGCCTGCACAAAGATGCGCGAAGATTTCTCTTATAGGGCTGGGCTTTGGCTGGCCCAAGCCATACTTCTTTTCCTGGGCACAGCTCTTTGGTTTTAGCGGCTGTAAGCTTAGAAGTGGCCCTGATCTATACTCGGGCGATAAGAAATTGCGTGACACTCACACTCTACCCGAGACAGTCTATTATCTCCATTACTGAGCAGGCCATTGGGCTCTGTTAGCACTCACATCTCCGCGTTTCTAGTTACCCTGGTAGAAACAGGCTTCGGGCGTAGTTGGCAAGCCAAGCGATGGATTCTCTTTGCCAACAAAGCGGTGTTGCAAAAGAAAATGAGAGTGCGAAAGAATGAAGATTGGAACACACATCCACTGCATGGTTAAGGGGGTAGGTGAAAGCCCTAGTGGTCTTTTTGGAAAGAAAGTTGAGAGGTGCACTGTTACAAATGATCGTCTCCTAGTGGCCTACAAACACCCTCTCGTGTTGGCCCGTAACTAGGGGAAGGAGCCTGGCTGGACATTTACTCTAGCTTGGAGAGGCCCCTCTGTCACGTCAGCTCAGCCCTCCACCCACCGCTGTAGAGTTTGTGTCTAGGATAGTATAGAGCGTCATAGTCCAGTAACTAGCAAGTACATCTTTGCTTTAGCACCCAAATCACGGCTTGGTTCGAAGTAGGCGTATTTCATAGGCTAGGCAAGAAGGTATGGTCAAGGCACCGCCGACCAAGCTAGGGCAAAAACTCGGGTTTCAGAGGGCAGTGAAGCCTCTGTACATTGCAGGCCAGGCCAAGGAATTGGACGATAGGGGGAGTCAGAATGTGCACATTCTTGCTGGGCTAGCATGGTCAATACACACACACTCCTTACCATTATTCCCACGCACTCAGTCACTCACGTACGCACAGCACGCTAGAATGCTATGTTACTACCATCCCAGTAGGCTTAGCCAGTCCGTTTCAGCGGCTGGAGCTGCTACGTGCGAGAACCAAGCCAGCCCCGAAGCTACAGCTTCCCTAGTCCCTAGTCTAGCCTAATAGCACTGGTGAGGTAGGCCTATATACGGCGATTCTCGCTTTGTCTCGCGTCTCTGCTGGCTTGTCTTCGATTACATGGTCTTGCTAGGCCAAGGGCGCTGCCGCGCTAGCCATTGTTCATTTTCCAGTTGTCCTTGTCGGTGCTCTCAAGGCAAGGAGATTGTGCAAACATACAAACATGCAAACATGCATACTATAATACATCATGCATAACCTTAGCCAGGGCAAGTGCTTATCTACAGAGCCTAGACCCTCAAGCTTGTGCAGGCCACGTTAGGTTCTCCGCATCTGATTTAGCACTTGTTTGTCAAGCTTTTTAGGCGTTAGTTATGAGACAGCCTGTACATAAATAGCATGCATGACGAAAGAGCAGCCAGCAGACAGGCTAATCCCATCTTGCCGCTAGTTGCTGCCTCTCTGCACGCCATAAGGCGACTGAGTTTAAATAAAGACAGGACAGCACGAGAGAGTTTTTGCAACGGAACTCGCCGCAGTTCAACACCCACAACGTTGCTAAGCCTTTCCATATCCGGATCCTCTCGCGATTTTGCATTTCGCGCTGGGGGCATCCGGCACTGGGTGGTTAGGCATATGCTAACGGAAATCTCCGGATCAGGACTTCAGCCTCCAATTTCACGTACACTCATCCCTCAGACAAGGGATCTGTTTGCAGCTTCCGGCTGCTTCAGTGTGCGCATATTGTTCTCGCTCTCTTCAACTAGACGGATGACCAAATGCACACGCTACAGCTATCTGTCGAAGATCCGTAGAAGGTATTGAGTTGGTAATCAAGCTAGGCTAGTCTATCGAAATTTGCCTAACTACCGTAGCCGTACCAAGCTGATGTGCAGAGTACGTAAGGTACGGAGGCTTGGGGTGTCTTTTTAGAGCTTGCGACTGGAACTTTTGTGCAACTAGCCTGAAAACTTCAATGGACGAAACTAAACAGACAGATAGGCGGAGGAAAAGATCTTGGCCGTTGCTTTTCAGTCCTAGCGACTATACTGAGAGGGAAGGCGAGGCAACGCTCAGCCCACAGCTGGCGAAACGCTGTTCCATCCTAAGTCAATCCTCCCAGCCAAGGTAGCGCTTCACTAGCTTTCCGTGTCCTGAGAGAACAGAAGGCAAGAACCCATTTTAAGCTCTGCCTATACACCTGGGTCGAGATGGATCAAGGTGTCCGCCTACCCAGGATTGTTAGGATGAACAAGTCAAATTCCTCTCTCAAGGCCAAAATGACTAAAGAACAAAAATAAAAAGTTCTTCTTCCCCGCCATGCCCGTTGCGGAAGGCCTTGCGAGCGGCTAAACCGTGCTTGGATCTCTGCAGGTCTTCCTCTTTGAGAGTGTCTTGCCAACATCTCCTTGGATTGCATACAATGTATGTATGATTATGGAGCCGTTGATCGTTTTTATTCAGGTAGGGAAGGAGTTTCGCCCCCTCCCCCCCCCCCCCCACCTTGGATGAAAGGGAACAGGCAGAAAACAGCCCCAAGTTTTGATCTTGAGAAAACCCAAGCACGAAAGCCCTCAACACCGATTGGGCCCCTTGAGAAATGAGGAGAACAGGCCCATATCGTGATTATTCTATGACGTTAAATATATTCAAATCAAAATCCTGCTTATGTTGCTCCAGACTGGTGCAGTTTGTTAGCCACCTGTTGTACAGGTGTGCGACGTTGTGCAACTCTACGTTACATACAGTATGAAAAAAAGAAAAAAAACAAAGAGTAAAAAACAAATAACAGCTGTGAGACGCTTTTTTAGCGCTGGTCTTGTCAGCAAAACAGCTTCTGTTTTTGCCTTCTCACCACCCTTCAGGCATACATGCATTGTCCACATGGGGAGCGGCACTTCCCGGGCATAATGACTGCCAATAGTTCAGCAGCGGGAACAGAACAACACTAGCATCAAAGTATTAAACACCACTCCAAGCGTCATCTGGCACCCTTGACTCGTCCATTTGCTCCTGTGTCTTCTCTTTCCCTTCCCTTTAGCCGCTCCAGTATACAGTCGTCCCTGGTAGACTCCCTCCCAGCCTGTTCCGGAAACAGTAGGTCTTGCGATCCGAAAAAAAGAAAGAAAAAAAAAAAAAAAGAAATAGAGCTTTGCGTAATATCATCGACGCCACACTACCCATGCATAGTGTGTGGCGTCATATAATGGGGCGTTCTAGAAAACTTTGGGCTGGAGCTGTCTACCTACTTGGCCGCTTGGTGAGTGGCGGCTGCGCGGCGATGGCCTATTGCGCAACGTAAACTACCATCCTGTATCCCAATACCACTGTCATATTAAGTTGTCTGCGTGCAAAGAATAAGGTCGCAGCTTCTTTCTCTTCAAAATACGTCATCCCTTAATCTTCAAAGCCCCGACACTTCTCTCCATCCGAGGAACAAGACCGCCAAACATCGGCCTATTACGTCACTAGTCCTCGTTCAACATGGGCACTGTTGGCCATGAACTCGGCGAGGAGATCAAGCGAGAGGATGTTTGCCACAGTAGCATAGATCGAAAAGACTCATTCACCTATGATGACGAGTCTGAATATATCCGTTCAAAGACAATGGAAATCCAGGAAGCCTGCAACGCTCGCGATCTTTCAACGCTACGAAGATGTGCACTCTCCAAAGGCGGATTTCTCAAGGACTACTTGCGGCAGTCTGCATGTAAGCTTTTACCTCTCACCATCGTCCTACTACTACCAAATCGCTCCTTTGCCTAATGTGTTCTCGCCTTCTGCTTGTGCCGTTTAACATTAGGGCCCCTACTCCTAGGCGATGACGTAGCAGGGGATGCAAAAGAGCACCCACTGGACTCGTCCTGGAAAGACCTTGAGCCTCATCACGATGAAAACCAAGTGCAGCTTGATGTCAACAGGTCCTTCGTGTATTATCCCAGCGGTTCGTGCCTATGCCACCCCCTTCTTTTGTCTTCCCGCATACCAGCTACTAAACACCAGGCCATACAGATAAGACCGAGACGGAGCTTTCAGTATTCAAGCAAGAGCTTTCTGATTTGATGCTTGAAGTGCTGCGCCGACATCCGTATTTACACTACTTCCAGGGATATCACGACATCTGCCAAGTTTTCGTGCTTGTGTTCCCATACCGTCATGCCCGCGCCCGTGCTGTTAGCCGCCTCTCGCTACTACGCATCCGCGACTTCATGCTCAGTTCTCTGCGACCGACCGTATTCCAGCTACATCTCATCCCCGATATCCTAGCAGCCGCTGACGCGCCCTTGCGCCGTCATCTATCCGGCGTTGTTGATCCGTTTTACGCTCTAGCTGGAACACTGACCATGTACGCCCACAATATCGAGCGTTATGGCGACATTGCCCGGCTGTTCGATGCTATGCTTGCTGCTGAGCCAGCATTCAGTGTCTATGTGTTTGCGTACATCATTTTATCGCGTCGTGAGGTTCTCCTAGACATACCCAATGACGAACAGGATGTGCTGCACGCCGTGCTGTCCCAGGTACCGCAGCCACTAGATGTAGAGGGGTTGATCTCGGGAGCTGTGGCATTGATGGAAAAGTACCCTCCCAGGTCGCTCCCAGCGTGGAAGAGAATTTCAGCCTACAGCTGCTTGAAGACTTATTCGCCCCTGGAAAACAGCGAAAGCATGGAAGATGCTGTGAAGAATTTCAAGAAACAGACGTCGGAGCTTGAATGGCAAGACTTGTACGAACGAACCGCCAAAGCACTATGGAAATACCGCCAACCGGTGAAAGCTGTCTGCGCCGCGGTTGCAGTTGGAATTTTCGCAATCTACCTCCGGAAGAATCCCTCCCTGCTCAACAGTCTGCCTCCATTCATATCACGAGTACTATTTTACCGTTGAACCATCAATAGTGCCGTGATGAATATCCTAAACATTCTTAGTTACATTTCACATAACGAGACATCTCCTATCTTTCTATGTACATAGCAAGCCGGAGCCCTGGTTGACTATTGTGCATTCATGCAGGCTTCTATATCTCCAAAAAGGCGTTATGCGGGAGCAAGACGTGTTTTGAATACGCCACACAGAAACTTCCTATATACTTTCCTGGAACTGAGCTTTTAGGCTTTCATAATGACTCTCCTGTTCCTTTGCGAGTTTCCCCGCTGTATCTGCAATAATTGTTGCAATCAACGAAAAGTTGTTGTACAAGAATCTTGATCGTTTTCGTTGATCCCCGCCGCTTTGCACCTGTGCATACTTTGACAAAAATGACTCGACCTCCATTCGCAGTCGGCCCAAGCTTGTCACCACAGGTTCATTATCTGCGGCCTCTGAACTCAGCTCCAAGATACCATGGAGGATTTGTCCAAAGCGCTGCGTAACCATATGCGGAGCGAACGACATGCTAGAGCTCGAAGCCTTGGATGGAAGAGTTGCCGTCAAGCTATGGACAGAGTCAGAGTGGAAGTCCATCACTTTTTGTAGACGAGGCCATAGCATCATGTTTATATTATTGATGTATGCGTCCAGAGCCGGCACTCGTCGTCTCTGGAGTTCAAAGGCAAAGTGTTGTGTTAAGCGGATTGACAAGAGTACACCAAGAGCATCATATGTGTCTGATGTGAGTGCGCGCGCAGTGTTTTCCCCTAGCGTAAACGTTGGCTCGAATATGTAGTTAAAGTGCTTTTGTATCGTGCTCAGAGACATTGGGGGGGAAAAGAATGACGACAGAAAAGTATACTCGGCCGTGGTGTTATCTACCAACGCAAGATTAAAATTTCGGAAAGGAACCTCCAAGTACTGGTAGCTCTGTGTGTCTTCCGCAAGATACGACGGAAGAGCCGTTTGATTATTTGTCTTCAGAAGATCGACTCGGCGGCCAAGATTGAAGGTGTCGTGTGGAGGATTCTGTTGTCGCATAGAAGGGACAGAAAGTATAGATGACTTTCTAGAAGGGTCTTCGGCGCCCAGTGCATCATGCTTGTCAAACACATGAATCTTGAGCTTTTCTAACGACTTTTGATACCTCGTGAAATGATGTAGATAGTACCACCGGATTGTGTTCATATACGCCAGGCAAATTTCATCGCCCAGCTGCGAATTGTGCTTGTAAAGAAACGCAAACGCGGCTTTGAACTTCATGAAATTCTGCTGCTGCAGTATTTGCGCGTTGATGTTTGGTGATCGCAAGGCTTTGATTTGTGCAACCATGTAATCTCGAATACGCTCCATGGCCTAGATGCATTACAGAGGAAAGTCAGCACTCTCAATGCCCATCAGCGGGAGGGTATGAACCACCAGAATCAGGTGCACAGCCTGGCGGCGCAAGACTAAAGAAATGGCTCATCCATATCACATACCTTGTCAACCAGCTTTTCCAGTAAGGGGCCAAGCTCCTCCCAAGCCTTCCCTTGTCTATGAGGTTCTTTCTTGTAAGCTATAGCTCTACGGTCTACCTCATGAAGTGCCTTGATCCACGCCTCGTCAAAAGATCCATCGGAAATCTTTGACACGATTGTAGGCGCAATGCTCAAGTCTTCAACAACAGGGCCGAGCGCTCGTTCTACAGTCTTGCGGTTCTCTAGTCGGACATTCAAGGCCATCGAACGAGCTTGCAAGGTTTCGATATCCGTGGAAACGAATTCTAAATCGCTTCTAAAGTTTTCGAGGTTGATTTCAACAGAGTTAAGAATCGCATCGCAGTCAATAATACCGCCGTGCAATTGGTCGAGCCGGTTCTTTTCCGCGTCATCTATGGGAAATACAAGGCATCTATTAGAACAAGACTAATTTCTATGCCAAAGTATGTAAGCAGCAGAAATATGTAATTGGAAGCTTACATTCGAGAGCCATGTCGCTGTCTTGAGACTTGGAAGGTATCTTTGATCTTGCGAATTCAGAAAGCGATAGACCCGAAAAATCGAAGTCTAGAGCGAGATCCTCGTCGACTATTGCGTGCGCGGGCACAGCATCTATATCAGAGGCCTCCTTTTCTACTTCTATTAGTTGTTGTAAGAGGGCTTCTGGGTTAGGAGCCCCTGGTGATGGATGTCGAGAGGAGTTTCCACTTTGCTTGCGCGCGGCGGACAAAAGCGATGTCGTAGATTTGTTTGTAGCCAGTGTCAATGATGAGCCTCGGGGCGGTTGAGCAGAGCCTGCTGCCGTCCTTTGAGATGTAACATATGGACTGAGATTACTTGGTGTTCGGCGCACTGCGGCATTGTTGCTGTTATTGTTGATACTGCTATTGCTGCTATGCGGTCGGGATGGTGGAAGGGAAGATGTCGATTGATTAGCCTGGACGGCTAAGCGGTCAAGCCACATGGTTCATAGAAACGCAATGAATCAAGGGTAAAGAACAGTGCACGACATTCAAAGTCGTGGGAAAGGCAGGTTTTCTTCAGTCACAAAGCCTAAGTGGTCACTATTTAGGTGGTAGCACATGCTTTTGGAGCTTACACTCTGTCCGTCTGGCCAACAGCCCAATAAATTTCTAGGATTTGCTTGTTGTTTGTCGCGCAGGGGTGAAAGATGGCTGACTAACTTGATAACCCTAACGATCTGTGATTGGAGTAGAAAAGAAGATACTGTAACGTATGTGTATTGATCAGAATCTCCACAACAGAACATATCTAGAGATAACCCAAAAGTGTCACGTGAGCTGATGTGCTATGGAGCGAAGCACGTTGTTTTCTGGTTAGATTAGGGACACTCTATATCCTGCCTTTATCCGGTACTATTGCGACTAGAGTCAAAATGTCGACACTAGAACAAGTTACTGATCTCGACAGATATTCTCAGGCTTGGTCACAATCCAATTCCTCGCATCTGCCAACAATACCGACCATCCGCAGTGCTACACCCATAGTATATTTACGATATCGTTATCTACAATCCTAGGAGCTTTATCCAGGTACTACATGTGCAAACAAATGTATTATGTGCTTTATTTCTAATGACAATATGCAGGGCATAACACGCTGCATAAAGCCACATAGGTCCTTGCCATGGCTGTGGTTGTAGAACAGTGTTTGCTGCATGAAACGCACTCGCTCTAATATATCTTGTACTGTCTGCTCACTGTATTACTCCACGTTGGGCATATTCCTGCCTCCTCCGCTTTGTGATGGTATGGATGCAAAAACGCGTGGGAGCATCTATTTGGTTTTAGGGCATAGGTCATAGGTCACTGGCTGGCTACCTAGGATAAGAACGAGTTGAGGGCTTGGCTACGTCTTCCAAGTTAGCGCCGTCAGTAAAAGAATCGCTTCAATGTCGCATCATCTTATCATGTATGCTAGTATTAGTATGGGTTTGGGCTGTGCGATTTTCGTCCTCAGAAGACGTGCAAACAGACAGTATTTTACGACTATCAAATGGGTCATTTTTTTCAAGTTTTTTTTCAAGGTTTTTCATTCTTTTCATCTTTCAAGAATGCTGTCATAGACGTTAGCTTTCGTTCACATCATAGCCTTGCTCATCAGGTTTCAACTAAGGGTGCCGAGAGGAGCCAGCGCCCCTCCAAGAAAAACAAAAATTTTGCCCCTCTACATTTAGAGCTAACTACGTAGTACATCTGTGCACTGTGTGCACTGTAAAATTTTCCTCCTCACAAGTACCCCGCGCTTCTTTATAAGCAAAAATTTCCTCAACTTCATCTTGTCTTTCTTTTCCTCTCCTTTCACTACCAAGATTCAACCACCTAACATTCACCATGTCTGAAGTCACTGATGTAAGTTGATACTCTACTCTAAACCCGAGATAGTAAATGTCTTTTTCTGCCTTTAATTATCGTTATTTGATTGTCGACTCGCCACCTTGTCCTGCTTTGCCCTCCATCGATGCCCACCCCGCATATCGACCACAAGATCGTTGCTCAGATACATGATCTTGTGCTCCATTTCCATTGAAACACCTCTTTGGGTGTTGGTGAAGAAGAGGGATCTGGTTACAATGAGCCACACACGCCTTGTCAATTCTAAATTTTTATTTGATATCCTTTCGAAAGGCTCAGCAGCAGTGTGTCGAAGCATGCTATTCAGCAGGAGTCATCGGAAAAGCCCTTCAGGCTCGATTATTGAAATGTTCAATGTGCATTTTCGCGCCGCTTGACACGTGCACACACGACACATGACATATATATCTATATAAGCGATTTTCTTTTACAAAGCCATCTAGCCGCTGACATGCCCTTTGCCTACTAGCATGATACCCAGTTCCAGGCGACCGATGCCGGCGCTTCGGAAACCTTCCCTATGCAGTGCTCTGCGCTCCGCAAGAACGGTTACGTCATGATAAAGCAGCGCCCCTGCAAGATTGTGGACATGTCGACCTCCAAGACTGGCAAGCACGGTCACGCCAAAGTCCACTTGGTTGCCATTGACATCTTCACTGGCAAGAAGCTTGAGGAGCTGTGCCCCTCGACTCACAACATGGAGGTTCCCAACGTCAAGCGCAGTGAATGGCAGCTGGTAAGACTCAAAATGAGCCCCGAATAATGGAACTCGTTGTATATATGTCGATTGAATGGATTGTGTTCTAACGGATCGATATAGGTTAACATCGATGACGATGGCTACATGGGTCTGATTGACGACGCTGGTGGTTCCAAGGATGATCTCAAGGTCCCCGATAGTGATGTTGGCACAAAGATTATGGCTATGTGGGAGGAGGAGAAGGATATCAGTAAGTTAATCCCCCGCCTACATCTTTTCTCAGTGACTTTGATTATTAATTATTGTCTCTCTACAGTTGTCGTTATCCAGAAGGCCGTGAATGAGGAGTCTGCCATTGATGTTAAGGAGGCCCCCCGTAGCACTCTTTAAGCATCTCATTTCACGTAAAGAAAAAAAATCAAAATTACAAATCTTGGATCTACCAGCATGTTATGTTGTCTTGTTATCATAATTTGTCTTACCGTGAAGCATAAAACCTTACAAGCGCTTTCTTCCGTGAAATGGGGGAGGTGCCAAGTGTCTTGAGGTGTTGGTCTACTTTGACAGATCAGTAGCGATGAGTGATTCTTGCCGTACGCTGAGGTATAACCGGTGGTGGGTTTTGGGTGAGCCCGTGAGGCCAGGGTTCTCAATAAATTCTAATCCATGCCCCTTGTCATTGATTGATTTGGTGTTGGCAAGTCAAAATAGATTGTGCTTGATGGGAAGCGGTAACTATATTGGCTGAGATGGTCACATACGATGCTTATTTAGAGACAGACACACACTCTTCTATCCAGGAGCTAAACGACCGACACAAGACAAATCTACTATTGGTGACTCAAAGGATGAGTTTTATATTGGCCTTTTTCTTGTTTCCCCCGAAACTGATCTGAGCCGGGATGCGTCCACACTTGATACTGTGCTGAGCTACTTCATCGGGATATGATGCATCCTCTACGGCTGCCTGTCAAGCTCGAAATCAACCTATATAATCTGCACGGTATAATAATTGACACGGACCTGTTACTTTTTAGTGAGGAGCTGTACTACTGTCACTTTTTCTTGAAATAAGTTAATAGAAACTTGAAGAACCTGTTACCGTAGCGCTGCATATGTGACAAAAAGGGAGTATCCATAACCCTAAGACCCTAAGACAAATGCCAAAAATTGATGTTTGACAATGCAGTCAATTTCACATCGTGAAGGGATTCCTCCACGTTGATTTTCTTCATTTATTCACAACAATGCTATTTTAACTTACTGATAGCCCAAGTCGTTTTTTTATTTTTACCTCTGCAATTTGAGTGTATTGGATAAAAAGTCATTGTATCCTGGCAGGATTGCCCGTGACCCTTCTTCTTTTCTTTTTTTTCTATCTTGTCTTCAACACTGAGTTTGAGGCTGACATGGAACATGATAATCGTGAGCTGCACCGCTTCCCTAAAGGGAGCGAGAGGTGCTCAAGATGCAGAGCCAAGCGATGGTATCAAGAGAGCGGCCTCAGATACTGCCAGAACGGACATCAGATTGAGGGATACATTGAGTTCGCAGCAGATGAAACTGGCTTGGCGGGCTTCACCGGTCATCACACGACCAGAAAAGAGAAAGAAATCAAAGACAGCGAGAAGAAGCGATTAACAGGGGCCAGAGGCCGTGATCTTTATCTTGAGTGTCTACAATATTTGCTGCGAAACCAAGTGCTATGGCTTGTCACGCAGCAGAACCACAAGCCTGAGCTGGAAGGTATTGTCCAAGATCTTTGGGACCTCAGAATAAGAGGCTGCCCTCTAGCTGAAATAGCGACAGATATTGAAAGAGAAGATGTTTTGTTTTCAAGCTCGCAGCCAGCACCACTAAATGAGGACTTCGAGTTAGGTCCATCTGTAAGAGCACTATCCTGGTCAGCTGGCCCTGATCAGAAATGGCCGGTGCCATTACTCATGGAAACCCTGGGGCTATGCTACCTTGGCTGCTTGCTATTGAGGATACCAACGAAAATCGGAGATATTTTCCTATGGGCAAAAACTAATAGGTTACCCTATATTCATGCGGTAAGTATCGAGTTTGATGCTGACACTGACACCGCCTACGTCTTCCATATTGCTAATCACGTACTATAGTACGAAGTTATTCCCAAAAACCTGACGGAACGTCTGCCTCAGCCATATCCTAGAATGCTCAAGTTTCCTATACGAGTGCCTATACGAGGAAATGATTTACATGCTACGATTCTTAAACTCAGACTGTCGTATGATGTCAACTATTCATTGAAGTTCCCGCCTATCAGTTATTACTCGTGCGCATTGGACTATACAAGGAGTTTAGGACTTCCCGGTTAGTAACCTACTTCAAAAATATTGCATTCATGCTACGATGTTCTAACTAGAATATAGTTGAAACCGTTGCTATTGTCAAGCAATTCACAGCATTTCTACAGATCACTTACAACTTGCCCACTGCTAAATTACGCATAAGGCTTATCGACCAACCCGAGGTACACCTGATATCCTTGATTGTTGCAATTGTGAAACACTTCTTTCCATTTAATAGTACAAGCGGGATACAGAACAAACCCGAATACCTTCCAACTGTAGATTGGTCGGTCTGGGCTAAACATATGATGTCGAATCGAGATGACAAATCTGAAGTAATAGACTATAGCGGTCTATCGGGCGAAGACATTGTATCGATGTCCGAAGAAGAAGAAATACGATTCCTCGAGCATGCACTCATGTTTTCCAAGGCTGATGGTATGTGACCACAATTATGCAACCTACTACCTAATGTGAACTCTTTGCGCGCTGCTAACTCTGAATAATTACTCTAGATGGAACAAATAGACTCTTCAACTTCTTTCCATTTTCGATCGAAGAGAAGTATCGGAATGGAAAGCAGCCTGTTATCAACCGCGGTGAATCGCCAGATCTAACTGCTATCCAAATGGAAGCAGTGGAATACTGCGGCAGTGAGCAAAATATTGAAGTTCCATACTTCTCTATTTCTGATAGAACAGAAAATGATCTTTCGGAAGAAGCAAGGCTGTTCTATAAGGAAGCAGCAACACAGAGTGGTCTTGACATCCAAACTTTGGTACAGGGCGTGGACATGGTCGAGACTCAGATACAGAGCGCCGAAAGGCTGCGAAAAAAAACAATGATGAATTAGAGATACAAAGCGGGCATACCTGATGTCTGATGCGACGGACTTTCTAGCATGATAATTGTTTCAGGCCCCATTATCTGTGGTCACCTTGTGGTACAACGACGTGTAACACAGCCTATCAAGCCAAGTTCCTTCAAGCAAACTTACAAGGGACCACTTTTTTTGACGAAAATAATTTACACTGTAATAGCGTTGAAAGTGGATCTGATTGATGGAGAAAAGCGCACAAGAAATTCCGAAGACTACTGAAAAGTAGATGAAATTTTGGTGGGGTCACGTGAAAAGAGGGTTTTCGAAATCGCACCTGAGAATACCCTGCGACCTTAGTCGAAACCCCACTCACTTGGGTTTATTGCATGATTCTCTTGTATGTTGAACTTTTACTTTCTTCCAGTTGAGAGAGCATCGTACCGTCACCAAATACCGGCAAGAGTAAGTGCATCCAGTATGCTACCTATGGTCGATTGATTGACGAAGTGATATCAACGTCCTTGATATGAAGATTTGTCGCTAACATGCATTCAACTTACAGTGCAGATGTAAGCCTTTTCATTCTCTCTCCCCAGAACCGTTCAGCTTGGATTTCAAATTTCAGAACTTGCGAATATTTACCACCGACCCTCTATTTCCCTTATTCGACGACACTTCTCGAGCTACTGCCCCGGAAAAGAACCGCCGAATCATTGCCTCATAAATATTGCAAAAGATCGCCAGTCGACCCAAGATGCTAACAAAGGAACAGTTTCGTCAAGACCCTGACGGGTAAGACCATTACCCTGGAGGTCGAGTCTTCGGACACGATCGACAACGTCAAGTCCAAGATCCAGGACAAGGAGGGCATTCCCCCGGACCAGCAGCGCCTGATCTTTGCTGGCAAGCAGCTTGAGGATGGCCGCACTCTGTCCGACTACAACATCCAGAAGGAGTCCACCCTCCACCTTGTCCTGCGTCTGCGTGGTGGTATCATTGAGCCCTCGCTGAAGGCTCTGGCCTCCAAGTTCAACTGCGACAAGATGATCTGCCGCAAGTGCTACGTATGTTCCCTTTATATTTTTATATTTTTTTCTCTTTGCCATTAGGACCCGGCTTGAATAGTCAAAGGGCATGGTAACTTGTAATTGTGGTCGTGCTAACCAAACAATGTTCTCTACAGGCTCGTCTTCCTCCCCGTGCCACCAACTGCCGTAAGCGGAAGTGCGGCCACACCAACCAGCTGCGCCCCAAGAAGAAGCTCAAATAGACGATGCGCGCAACGAACTGGGTGTGTCAAAAAGGAAATGTGGCGTCAGGGATTCTGCATTTTGGTTGGCAATATGGCGTAAGAATTGTTCATGTTTGTCTAGCCCTTTATGATAACATAACGGAAGAAAAAAAATTTAGCGACTTGCTTTCCTTGATGTATCCAAAGGTGACATGACGTGACTGGAATATCACGAATTGATAGTGCGGTCGGTATATGAACAAACGTCAATTTTGAGCGTGGGTGAACCTATGCATTATATGAGCGGCTGGACGACGGGATCATCCTTCCGTTATGGTGATAGCTAGTTGCTACAGAATAAAACCTACGCAACCTCTTAACTGCAGGTGTAGCAATTGTGGAAGCTCAGCAATTTGTTTCGTCATACTACCGTATTTATTTTGGCGACGGCTAATTCTCGGCTAAACCAACAACTCGGGGGTGGCTTGCTGCGTTTCGCGACTTGGGCGCTCTTTCAATGTGGCTGCTTGCTTGAGCCTCTTGCTTTGCTGACAACCTCATTTCTATTGACAAGTAACACTTGGCATCCCGTTTTCCCTTGTTCTTATTCACTTCTCGTAGCTGCGTCTGTGAACTTGGCTTTGCTACTTTTCTTTTCTTTTTCTGTTTCTTTTTTTACATCACTTGTTTTATTGTCAAGCTGGCCTTGCTTCCAAAATGTCCGGCTCAGGCTATGATGCTGTAGTTGATGTGGATGACGATGTAAGATGAAGCTTCCTTTGATCTAACATACGCTAAATACTAATTGGTTTTGATTTCGGCTTCCCCCGTGCTCTAAACTATAGGGTGATCTTGGCCGTACCGATCTTCAAGATGATCTCGAATTCCACAACTCGACTTTCAACGAGCCCTCCGGCCGTCGCAAGGGCTCATCTGGTGGCGGTTTGCTGCCTCCACCCGCTACAGCGCCATCCTCGTCAGGCCAGAAACATATGCTTTGGTCAATAGGCTTTTATGCGCAGTTCTTCGATGTTGATACCTCGGCCGTGCTGGACCGGTGCTTCGCCGCACTGTATCCTCGTGCTAACTTTCTTGATGTGCTGGAGGGAAATCCCGACTTGTATGGACCATTCTGGATTGCTACCACGGTAGTTTTGATTTTATTCTTGGGCGGTACAATTAGCGAATACAGAGCTCTTAATCACGGCGATGAGTTTGTGTACAACTTTAAGCTGCTTAGTGGTACGTTGTGGCCACCAGTTCTCTTCTTTGTCTACTTGTGCTGGATGTTTTGTGCTAATTACTGCCTCTTCGGGTCTTAGGTGCCGCGGGTCTCATCTACGGCTATACCCTTTTTGTCCCGGTTGTTCTATTTGGAGCCTTGCGATACTTTGGTAGCGAATCTGCGAATCTTTTGGAGTGCTGGGCGTTGTATGGCTACGGAAATCTTATTTGGATTCCTGTGGCCCTCATCAGCTGGTCCCCCATAGATATCCTGAATTGGGCTTTTGTCGGTGTTGGTTGCGCCATGTCTATCATGTTTCTGGTACGCAATCTGTATCCTGTGCTTACTGCGACGGATCGGAAGACAAGCCAGGTCATGCTCATTGTTATAGTCGTGCTTCACATGGCACTGTCTCTGACGATCAAGTTCTTGTTCTTTGCGCACAAGAGCCCGCTGCATGATTCTCCCAAAGACGACGATAAGCCCGCACTGTTTGCTATTTAAAGGTAGCAATTGTCAATAGAGCTTGGCGCAAGCATGTTGTGCTTGTGTAATTTTTAGGCTGGCTTAGTAGTTTTGGGTGATGGCAAAGAGAACAGGCATCTCTATCATTTATATTTTGTTTCCTTGTTTTATTGCTTTCGTGTCTTCGGAGTTAACATAAATATGCTTTTCCTTTTCTTGATTTCAAACCTCTGCGCTGTACTTGCTACTTTGCACTACAATGCCTTCTAATTAAATGAGTGCGTGATATCTCCGCCCTTGGCCACCCAGTCAACCCAGCTCCCAGGGTACTCAGCTGTTTTCCAGCCCGCATCACGTGCTAGCTTTGCTGCTGCATGGCTACGTACGCCGGCCTTGCAGAAAAATAGCAGTATCTTGTCCTTCTCAGGTCTCTCGAAGCCAAACCGATCTTCGAAATCTTCGTCATGGATTTGGAAGCTGTCCGGCGATGAGGCGATGGGGATATTAACTGCGGTAGGTATGGTCCCAGTCTGGACCAGTTCATTGCGCTCACGGGCATCTAAGAGGAGGAGAGGATTAAAGAGGCATTAGCTGTTAGCCGGGCCCCGCGTTCGGGGGTGGGGAGAGAACAAGTAGATCATGTCCTGGTGAGAAAGGCTTACCAACGATTATATACTCTTCCGGCTGCTCAGCAACAAGTTTCTTCATCTACTCCTCATGAGTCGTCAGCAAGTGATATACACCATGGCGAAAATAAAAATAAAAATAAAATATTGATAGCGATAGCGATAGCGATAGCGAGTTGTTTGCCCGGGCTAGCTGTACCTTTTCATAATCAAACACCTCTACTTTCTCTTGTGTGGTCGAAGTGCTGGAAGAAAAGGCCTTGCGAGATGTAACTTCAATTGCAGCGGCTCTGCGAGTTTGAAAACCGTGTGTTAGGGGCTGCACACTGGCATTGCATCTAGTCAGTAGAGCGCTCGGTGTAAAGCTGCGAGGCACCGAGGTTGATGAAGCTCTCATCACAGCACGTGGGGTAACGATTGAAGCAATCCTGTAGCTGGACATTTTGGCTATGGCGCTATATTTGTTATAGAAAAGAAATTATTGGCAATCCAAAGGAGTTATGGGTTTTATGACCGGTTATTTGGTGGATCACGATATAGCTGATAGTGGTTGGGGTTGGATCTAACTTGGCTCCCGTCTTTTACCCATGTATTACTAAGCTAAGCTCTTACAAGGCCAAGGTAGCCCTCGAAAACAACATTCCAACAAAAACCGTGCAGTATTCAATAAAAGAGAAATAAACTGTGGATGTTTGAGCATGAAATACATAAAACACTTGTGTCCCCCAATACTAGGTATATCGAAAGCAAGGAATTGAAAAACATCAATTAAATACAACAAACATAACTCCTGAAAAGTCACACCCCCCCACCCCAAAACTGTAGCTTCTGCCTGGTATCATTGGAAAATTAGTTTTGAATCGCCATGATACTGTCGATTTACTCAAGATGAAGATAAATATGGGCAGCAGGTAGCAAACAAGAAAAGGCCTAAAAATCGCATTTTGTAGATTGCTGGAACTGTTTGTGGCCCTGTGCTGGCTTCCATATTCCAATAAACGAAGAAAAATGATGCTAAATGGAGTCGTGAGGCGAGAGACATGATGTAGATGACATGCCTCAAGGCTGGTGCTTTAAATAAACTGGGTCTCCAAAGGGCCTGGTGCTCACAACAGATATCCTGTTCATGAAAAGGATTTGGAAGCAAAATAAAAGCGAGTGACTGGCATCGGAATTAGGCTCTCTTGGTAAACGTGAGAGGGCAGTCATCCTGGTAAGGTAAAAAAAAAGTAAGCCACGATTTTTATCTATAGAAAGGACGGTGGGTGACTTACAGCGGGAAAGATGGTTGCAAACACCTTGATTTCTTCAGAAAGAGGGGTGGCATGATGCACCCAGTCCACCTCCATTGATGCCTTGCCAATCAGCAGAGCCAAATTATGCTGAGCATAAATCTGGCCTAGACAATAGTGCGGCCCAGTTCCAAACACAAGGTAGTTTTTGGCACCTTTAACTTCAGCATCGCCTGTGTAATAGCGGTCGGGGTTGAAGGTATCCGGGTCTTCATAAACCTCAGGATCACGGAGTGCCATGTATGTAGTGGGAATTATCATCGCACCTAAAGAAACAAGAAAAAAAGCACACGCACACATACACAAGTTAGCTAGCAGGTTCAAACATCTTATATTTCGTTCTTTCGAGCATGTCGGACCAAGTCTGATACTTACCTTTGGGGACAGTGTAGTTGTCGGTAATTGGAAAGGGTTTCTTGGCTAGATATGGGACCATTAAAACAGGCGGGCGGTAGCGCAATAGTTCCCGAACAACAGCGCGCGTGTAAGTCAATGATTCAAGCTGGTCCATGTTCAAGGGTGCATGAATATCACCGGAGCGGACTGTAATGTTTTCCTCGCGAACGCGATCAAGGATATCTGGCCGTTGAGCCATGATTTGAAAGAGCCAGGTAGCAGCACTTGTGGTGGCATCTTGAGAAGCAAATAGGAAAGTAAAAATAGTTTGGGCAATCTCATAATCGGTAAAATTTCGTAGGAGAGGCGTAGGTTTCTCCAGGCCCTCTGTGTCGCCATTGGCATCAGCTTCACGCCAACGGTTCGAGTCCAAGATACTTTTAACCCAGCCGTCCAAAATCGACGCTACTTTTCCGCCAGCGGCCATGCGTAATTTGGACTTGGCAGCGCAGTTGGTAAACTCGGATAAGACCATGTCTGCAGCTTTTTTCCCATACCAAGCTTTGGTGTAAGGAATGATAACAGGAAAGTTAACCAACTCCAGAGCAGCAGTGATGAGGTAGTAGTTGCTAAATATATCTTGACACGCCTCATCAGAGATATATTGTCCAATAAATGTACGTAAAGAGGCGGCGCACATCATCTCACGGAAGTGACACATGAAAGGTGTGGGCTTTCCGCCGTTCTTCTTAGTGATGTCAACAAACTTCTTCATGTATATATTGTAAGCGTCTTCCTGACTAGGCAGGTATGATTCAAGGGCTTTCCGGGTGAAGAGACCATTAAGGCCCTTGCGGTATTCGGCATGGGAGCGGCCATCCAAAAAGACCCAGTTTGTAGGACCCAGTAGCTTATGAGCAACGTCAACTACACAGGGCTTGACATAAGCAGGGGAGTTGAAAACACGGCGGGCCATATCACGAGTAGAAGCAATGACGACAAATCTGAGATTGCGATACCGCCGCTGTTAGTAAATTGGCGTGTAGAATATGGGGGTTGGCCCAATAGCCTCATTCCCCAAGGCCTTGGGAGTATTACTTATGAAAAACTGATACGCAGCTCAGTGGGCCGCTGAGCCATTTGGCATGGTACTTGTCGAACTTGGGGTCTACCGACTCTAGGAAAGGGCCAATGAAGGGAATTTTGAATGTCGGACCGGCAATGGAGCCCTTTTTGATAACATAACTGACTGGAAAGCAGCACATAGGTTAGGAAACAGCACGATATGTGTGTAGTCAAGTTTCAATGTACTTGTACTATATAACAAACCTTGGTCATATATAATCAAAACAGCTATAGCGGTGAGAATGGTGGTGCCAACAGATATGTTGGTAACAGTATCAACCACATAATCCAATGGTCGAGGAATAGTGACGGTTCCATACCGAGAGCTCGCCAGCATAGACGCGATTATCGTGGCATTAGAAGCCATTGTGTTTGGTAAAAATAGGTGTCGGATAATCGGGTATTGGGGTCGAGATGAACCAAAACGAGATATAAGTCGCGATTAACTGAAGAAAGAAAGTGGAAGATATGGAAGTTAGAGAAGAGCGCGGGGCAGTAACGAAGGAAAAGGCCGAAGCAGGGAGTATTCATAGGATTTACGGTGTAAGTGTGCATTTGGTTTGGACATGCATGAGAGGGGCACCGGAGTAGAACAGCTGGGCAAAGGATATAAGCATCTGTGGGTGTTTGTATGTATGCATGCGCGCGCGTACAAATCCTCAAGTTGACGACTTCAGCACAAGAGGGATGGTGAAGAAGACGGGACAGGGAGCGGAGACGGAGGGGAAGAGGGGAAGAGAGGAGAAGGGGAGGAGGGGAGGAGGGGAGGAGGGAAGGGGCCAGGAAGGGGCAACGAACGATGAGTCCAAAGCATGGAAGTTGAAATAGCATTAGTCAAGCAATTTTAACCGGGCCAAGCTGCGACAAAGCTTGAATTTTGACACCGGAATGTACGGGCAACAATGCTACAAATGACTTCTGTGAAGGATGGGTGAGGATGGAGGTGGGCTAGGTCGCCCAGACCAAGACAGACCCAAATCAGGCGGGTACATACGGTCTAGACAGCAACAGACAAAAAGACAACCAAGACACAGGAAAGGAGCCCCAGACAACTGCGACATAAACAATGGACAAGGCGAAAGCGTTAGTAGGCGTACCTTTCAAGAGAGGACTCAATATGATCTAGCAGTTAATAGGGTTGTAGCATAAGCCAAACCATGTATATGTGCATGTAAGTATGCAGTGGAGGGGGTATGGCGACGTCGAGGGATGAAATCACAAGAGCAGGAACGGGAAGGAAAAAGAAGCTGAATGGTAGAACAGCCGCAGTTCGTAAAAATGATGATAATCTGTTGCCATAATACGGAGTAAAGAGATGACGATGGAAGAAAGAAGAGGGAAGAAGGAAAAATAAGAAGTGAGAAATGAAAAGAAAAATAGGGAAATACTGCGTGCTTTTGAAAAAAGACACTATCGTTCTATTCGGTTCATAACAGGCAGTTCCGAATGCCAAAAAAGAAGGTGCTCTTCAAACGTTTGCAACTACACCCCGCACACGTACTTTCCCCACGCATTTTATATGGCCGAGTGACCTTCCGGGCAAGTCAAGATACATGGCATGCTGTAAGTTATGCATGCTGCTGCCTTTTTATTCAGGTTTCCTTTCATTTTGTTCTGGGCTCTATATCCCATCTGATTATTTTAGGCTTGGCTCATTTCTTACTTATTTTTACTAATACATTTTGCATAGATAGAGCCGCATCCGTGGGCTGGTTGCTGATAGATAGATGCTCAATGGTGTGGTGTACTAGTGTATGCGGACGAATGCATAGAGACAAGATCCCGAATGGTAGGCGCGGGGGGGAAAGCTGTACCCCATTGCAAATCGGAAACCCTGAAAAAAGGCCTCGGTATAAGCCACTGCGTTTGCAACTGGTGCTGAGTCTTCCAGCCGTATTCGTTCATACGCTGTTGATGTTGCTCCAAACCCGCCAAAATAAGCAGTCTCAGAAGATGTAAGTTCTCTAGTGGTTGCACTATCAATCTTTGTGACAAACCCCACTTTGGCCTGCCAAGCTTTATTCTGATTGTCCGTGCGGCCTTTCGAGCGAAAGCTCTCTGTGCTCGCCAATACTAGTGATTAACGGGCTTTTAAGAACGGCGGCGGCGATAAAAAAGTATTAATAAACAGCGTTTGATCAATGCTAGTAATCGAAAGAAGAGCAAGTGCGAGTCTAGGATCAATTATACAGGGTCATATAGCCCCTTGATACCCACTGCAGTACTACTAGCTATCGACGTAGTTTTATCCTTATTTTCGAGTTTTGGTCGACTGCCCACGTAGCTGGAAATAACACGGCCAAGCTGACTCGAGTCAGTGTTGGTTGCCATCGACCGGAGAGGGGCTCGGCTACAGGTCATTTATATACACTTAATCATGTACTTGTACGCTTGACTGAAGGCCACACCGTCGTATGTGACCAACCTTTCAATCGCTTAGTCCGCGTAATCCCGATGCTGACCGGAAGCCCATCTTTGATTCGCCCGGGTATATGTATGTTTCTTGGCTTTCCAATCAAAACAACATAGCAAAGCTTCGCAAAAACTCCGATCTCCGCTTGGAACTTTGCGCATGTACTCGATACTTGCGTCAGAAAAAAAAGCATGATTCATAGAATACCCCGAACTTCCGAAAGAGGCTGCAACGCCCAAAGCTAAAAACACCCATTCAAAATTGCACGATTTAGGCCCTCATTGGGGATAGTGCGTGGGGTCATTCAGTCTTCTTGTGGCTCAGTTCTTGGATTCTTGAACTTGGGGCTTTTTCCCGTGTAGATGAAAATAAAGGAGAGCGAGATCTAGCCAGATGCGAGCCTCTCCCCATTTTCCCAAGACTATTACATCAACAATGCATGCTGTGAGAATGAGTAGACACACGCTCGTTTCAACATGACGTCATCTATCCAACAATCACGTTAGCTGAGTGAAAGAAGCTGCCCAAATTTGACTACTGCCTAATGTGCTATGAAGTACCTCGAATAGCATTACTTCCGGCTATACACTGAACCCTGTGGGCTGGCTCTTATCATACCCGAGTTTCTGCTTACCCAGAAGCCACTGGAAAATTTAGATACATCTGCAAGCCTCCACCCTATTAGGCGTGGTGGAAAAAGACCAGCCATGGTATTGGGCTCCGAAACGTCTACCGCAATCATCCTGTACAGCCTGTACTGCACATCCCATCACGAGTACTACGGCATGTGACACTTGATCCTGGCTTGACCTGACAGTTTGGCCCCATGAATATTTTATTAAACTTTTAGAACTTTCTCGTCGTATCAATGACAGTCATTCCGTTAGGCGCTTGGATAATCTCTCGATAACTTCTTGTGTTCTTTGCTTTCCGTACATCCCGACTCAAAAAACGTCATTCAGAGCTTTGCCCCACAATTCACAGCAAGGCGGGCGGTCATGTGGAGTGGGCTGGTGGAGTAGCGTGGTGTGGTGGGGCTGACAGTTGCTCCACACCAGTACCATTCACAATGCCCTGTAGCTACAATTCGAGAGACGGAAAATCTCAGTTGACGGGAGACTTGCTTCAGCTTTCATTCATCTTAACAGCATCTCAAGTCAACCATTTACCATAACTACGAAATAACTGCCAATAAGCTGTACTTTTGTTCTCAAACCATGGTCTCCTTCGTGTAACGGTAAGCTCCAGTACCATCTTAAATCTAGTGTAACCACTGAGAACCCTATCCTCTCGTTCTCGTGGGAGTCAAACCGCCGGTCGCCCAGAAGGATTCTCGATACACTATGCATGCCTGTGCTACATCAGGTCTAAGTTCATGCCGAGAACTTTCCTTCAAAACGGCGTGTTCATCATACCTGTCTCATGATTGAATGTTTTGCTTCTTTCCATTTCTCTACCTTGTTTCTGGAGAATCTTGGCCCGTTCGTCTGGTCGATCAATTCACTCCATCAAGTCCACGTTAACCCCACGTAAGGCGTTGACGGCCCATGGTGGATATTTGGACTTATTACCGTCATACAAGTCTGAAAAGAACTTCTTTATGAAGACTGGGAAGCAGTCGTCAATGATGGATTGCCGGACTTCAGCCATAAGGTTGAGTTGGTAGTGGACGTTGTGAATGGTGAGCAAGTGCGCTGCCGCAGTTTCTTTGGAGGCATTGTGATGGATAGCAGCACGGGTGATACCAAGACCCCCCTCAGACTTTGGCTGGCAGCAAGGGCATACGCAGTCCTCTTCAATGGGGCTGAAGTCATTCATGAACTTGGCAATTTTAAGGTTGAGAATACCGTGCCTCGTGATGGCATTGCCGAATCGAGCTGTGCGCGTGGGCCACACACAGTCGAACATATCTGCACCCAAGGCCACAGAAACCACAAGATCCTCGGGATAACCGATGCCCATTACATAGCGAGGCTTGAGCTCTGGTAGCAAAGCGGTGCATGTCGCCACTACCTTGCAGTAGTCTTCCTTGGCCTCACCTCCGCTCAGCCCGCCTATTGCAATTCCGGGAGTGTCTCGCGCCAGCATCTCGCGGCAGCACTCCTTTCGCATTTCAATATCTAGGCCACCCTGGATGATGCAGAAAAGATTTTGTGTTGACGGGTTTTTATGCGCGGCAATGCAACGGTCTAGCCACCGAACACTACGCTCCATAGCTTCGCGCATCCGGGCCTGATCATTCGAAGTTGTGACAATTACATCGTCAAGCTGCATCATGATGTCGCTTCCAATGCTATTCTGAAGGCTCATTGAATGCTCAGGAGTCAAAAGCATGGGAGAGCCATCGTGCGGACTTAGGAAACGTACACCTTCTTCAGTGACCTTGGCTAGCTTCAGTAGACTAACCATCTGAAAACTACAGAAATTGTTAGAGTTTCCCTTGAGATGTAACAGACCCCATCCCCATATTGCTACTTACCCCCCACTGTCTGTCAAAATATTGTAGTTCCACCCCTGGAGCTTATGTGCACCACCAACCTTGTCCAGGACCTCTTGACCCGGCTTCAAACCAAGATGGTATGTGTTGTTTAAGCATAGCTTGCAGCCTGTTTCTTCAAGCTGCTCTGGCGTGATGCCTTTGAGGGAAGCCTGGGTAGCAACTGGCATAAAAATGGGAAGTTGAACAGTGCCATGGGGAAGTGTAAGGATAGACGCACGTGCTCTAGTGGTCTATTGCGGCCAGCCTCGTGAATTAGTATAACGTAAACGAAGAACTACAAGAGATTTCGGGAAGCATGCGCGGCGAGATAGTTCCGGACTAAAGGGGTTGACCTACGGAACATCGTGCAACTTTCTCGAACTGAAGGGCTGCAGAGGTGTAAATATTTGAAGGTGTAGTCGTAGCCATTTTGCGTATGGCTTGCATTCTATGATAAATACGATCAAGCTCCAAATGCCAGGAATTCAAGACGGGGAGACAACTACGAAAAATATATCTCAAGTTTGAAAAAGCATCAGAGTATAGCAAGAAAGTAGTAAGCTTGGCTTAGGAAAAGGAAAAGAAAGTTATATATAAAGTCATCACGACGTTAATTTTTCATGTGCCAAATAGGAAGGGAGGGATGGTGGTGGGGCACTGAAGATTTGGCAGTAAAGTCAGCCGACCAATCAAAGCTCGCGGTTAGTCCTTCCGAGCCAAAATTTCCTCAGCCCCAGCATCATGATCGAATCCAATGTGTAGCCTTAATTGAGCTGCTGCGACAGCCTGATTAAACAGCCACCAGCCATTAGTCCGAAGAATTTACCCCCTCATCTGCTGTAGCCGAGTTCTAATTTAATTGTTTACAATGGCAACACAGAGAGTCTCGCCTGGGGCACGGCTCCTTCGGACGTCCCGTATGTTTTCGATGCCAAAACCTCTTCCTGTTGCTCACGATTCCATTGCCAATATCTACGCGACTCCAGCCTCTGCTACTACTCCGTATCCTACATCGCAGGCTATTTCATCGCCACTCAGCTCACGTGCTAAGGGGGATTGGGGCCTGAAGCGTCCTCTGCCGCTCAAAACTACCCTCAACACCACGACTCCCATGATTCGCGTCAAGGCAATTGATGCTGTCGAAAAAGTTACCGATTTTAATTCCGCTGCCGATCATGGCCTTACACTTCAAAAGTTCCAAGAGCTTGGGGTTGCGCTGACAATGCCTGTTTCTCATATTCATCGAGTACAGTCTGGAAAGGTGTCGGTTTTTGAAGCGGACTACGACTTTACTGCTATCAACGAAAAGCACAATGAGGTTAGCCATAAAAGGTGGAAATTTAAAGGCCCTTGGCTAGGTGGCATGACCGAAGGGCAGTTCAAAAAGTACTTGATCAGCTTGCGTCAGCGTAAGCCCGAGTTCCGTGAGTTTGTGCGGGCCAAGCTGGCTGCCGAGCTCACCCAAAATGCGGCCCGCGAGGCTATGGAACAGGGCGATGGCGCTGCACCTCCGCCCAAGACCACTAGCGACATCTCAGAGGAAATGTTGAATGATTACTTCCTTCGTTTGCGCGATGATAGCGCACGCTTCAACATATACTCCTATGTCAGCGAATTTCTTGATTTGGCACCAATTGCTCCTCCAAACCAAGGCGGCAAAGAGACAGATGCGGTTGTTAGACCTGTTAGCCCCTATGCCAACGAAGGGCCCCCGAAGTGCCACCCGTCAGCAGGTCTTTCGTATCTAAGAACATCACAATTCCTTTCCAACCATCCTTTATATGGCCCACAGAAGTACCGCCTCACGCGCGCCAGAATTCTCAGCCCCTGGAAAGGCTCTGAAGTGCCCAAGCTTGGTGTTGCTGGTGTTATTACGGACATCCCCCTCGGCCAGAACCGCTTCAATGTCAGAACCCCGGCCAAGATTGAGTCTGAGATGTCAAACGTCCCTGGTATCCTCAACTTCAATCCCGAAATCGTGGGTGGTGCCAAGGTCCATGTTAACCCCAAAATGGCTCGGATTGATTCCCAAGGCAGAATCATTTTAACCGTAGATGAAAGCCAGCCGGAGTGCAACATGGTGTATGAAGAGCTCCAGGGTAGAAAGAAGGTGTACCACAAAGACCCCAAAGAGAGAGCGGCAGAGAAGGCTGCTTTAGAAGCTCAGCCTGTGCCTCACAGAAGACCCAGAAAGTTATACCAGCATCAAGCCAACGTTTTGGGAAGTGTTCAGAACTATGGTCTTGGCCAATAGGCAGAGAAAGGCCTAGAGGCTTATGAAGAGTCGGAGTTTCTTGCCCAAGTTCCGCATTCTAGATCCTTGCAGCACTACTTGTTCGCTTGATACTGATGTAAGATAGAACATAACCTTGTATAATCACAGTCACATTAACTGCATCACTATTGATTTCCTTGTGTAACTTGAGTGAACGACACAGTTCATACTACAGTGCAGCCGACTGTATACCCACATTTCCATCACGTGATATAGCTAGGGCACTCGCACACCAATTTTGATAAATTTACGGCCCCACTTTCAAAACTGGGTTTACCATATCGAAATAATCGACTAGAGTTGACCAGTCTCCAATCTTAGTCTTTCTGATCTTTCAACTCCAAGCCAACCACCAAAAATTCGTCAAAATGGGTCGCGTTCGTACTAAGACTGTTAAGAAGTCCTCCAAGGTCATTATTGAGCGGTACTACCCCCGCCTGACCCTGGACTTCGAGACCAACAAGCGCATTTGCGATGAGATCGCCATCATTGCCTCCAAGCGCCTCCGCAACAAGGTTCGCCATACCATAAACAAGCCTCACACTCGAAAACCTCCCATTCAAGAATTCAAGACAATATGCATATGCAGAGGCCAGTTCCAAATCCCTCGTCATGTCGGATATGGCTGTGTCCTGGAGTTGCAGTTGTCGAATGGACTTGATCTGTGATGGGCCTTTTGTTTTTCTAACATGTTTTTGTACAGATTGCCGGCTACACCACCCACCTGATGAAGCGCATTCAGCGTGGCCCCGTCCGCGGTATCTCTTTCAAGCTGCAGGAGGAGGAGCGTGAGCGCAAGGACCAGTACGTCCCCGAGGTCTCCGCTCTGGACTTCACCCAGAACTCTGAGAACGGCCAGCTGGATGTCGATGTTGAGACTAGAGACCTGCTGAAGTCTCTGGGCGTAAGTTTTTCACCATCGCAGTTGGAAACTGGATGCCATTATTCTAACATTTTGCTTTCTCCCAGTTCGACTCTATCCCCATCAACGTCATTCCCGTCTCTCAGGTTCAGACCAACGACCGTGGCAACCGCCGCTTCGGTGACCGTCCTCGCCGCGACTAAATGTTTCATTAACTTTTCTTCAATGCGCATTTGGGAAATATGGTTTCACGACTGGCTCGGATTACAAAAATGGGATTTTGACTTGCTGCAAAGTGTCAAAGGGGGACCGGTAGTGAGTACGCACTTAGATCGTCTTATAAACAGAACAGATCTCAACCCCCCACAAGGTGTCGCTGACTCCTGAGACCTTGCGTCTCTTGATGATGCTTGATTGCCAATTTTCTTCTCCTATCCAGCCTGATGGTGTCATGCTGCAGGAATTTTCCAAGGCTCTGATCCAAACTACATACGTGGGCGCCCATCGTGGGTGGTTCCAGTGTGTTTTAGTGGTCTTTGGCCAAGTGATATTTGACATCACACTCAACCATACCCTATGTCTTCTAATGCCCATAAGGCAGGCGTTGAGCTAGGGAATTGGTATGAGAGGCTTGTTTTCAATGCCTTTGTTGCTCGTAGTGTGACTTGACAAGCTTCATTTTGTGCATGTCTTCTTTTGCAGTACCCATGGAAGCTATTGTTTTTGACAAAAGAAATGTAGATTGTAATTAATGCTCAAATTGTCAGTGGTCCTGTTCTCGGTTTGTACCCATCGATTAAGAGATGAGAGTTGATATCTTGGTCCTGTTGTGATTCTGAGTCTGATGGGGCCGACTCGGTGGTGTCATCCTTGGGGTTTATATGAACGGGAACCCGAGTGGTCGCAACACCAAAGCGGCCACTCTCTCCACGCTCGTTAGCCAAATCTTGAAGATTTCGGGTAGTAGTACGGTCTTGGTCAAGTTTAATCTTGTCAATTTGGGAGGTGATCGCGTTCAGCGATTCTATGTTGGCCTGGCCTTCGTTGAGCAGGTCAATTGACAGGATAGAGCTCCCAGCACGCTCCCATACTGCCGTCTCGTTTAGTTGGACCTTGACATAGAGAGCACGGCGGGCGCAGTCCGTAGAGCACCATTTCTCAATATCTGCCTTGGGCACAATGTTGAAATCTTTCCGGCCAGAGTTGACGATTTTCCAGTTACCACGGCCTGCCACCTTGATGCGTGGGTTCGGGCATAGCGAATACCCGCAAAGATTATTATGGTTCCGTTCTTCTATGAGATCGTCGTAGTCGCTAGGTTGGAATAGACGGATTCGAGCCTTGAATTCCTGGATATCAGATGACGAAGGGTACTTTGCACTGTACTTAGGGCTACGGACTAGAGGAAACTCGGAAAGGGCGACGATGCTATCGAGAACTTGCGATTCAATTTCTTTGCGCATCTGGATTGTTTGGGCATGTTTTATGGCAACCTCGCGGGCATGGCGTTCGCGTTCCTGTTTTTGGAGGGCAGAATCTTCGTTATCATCGTCGTCAAGAATTTGGGATGATTTAAGAATGCTTTTAAGCTTTGAGGCTGTAACGTTGGTAGAGAAAGCAGCATTCATGATTGAATGAAGATAGTATGATGACGGATATCGCGGAATAGAGAAATAGATGGGCCGAGTGAGTTGAGTAATATATCATAAGGTCTGCAGAAGAAATATAGCAAAGGCTTTTGACGCAACGTAATGCAACATCAGGTGCTTGAAGAAGCAGAGAAGCAGAAAAAAAAATAAAAAGAAAATAAATAAATAAATAAATAAAGCAAAGTCAATACATAGTACTTGGTGAATCTTTCATTGTTGGATGGGTTGAAAGTCAACCGATAGGTGGACCCACTGACACTAACGAGGAGTGAACACTCACTAAAAAGCGCACCAGGTGGCGGGGCAAGTTTTGAGTGCCAAGGGGGGCAGAGTTAAGCCCACAAGGGTAAAGGTGACTTGGACCCCTCCCTTGGCCCAACAACTGAAGTTTCTAGGGACAACGCCACCAGCTACAAGGAGCTACAAGGAGCCTGCCAGGAATCTCAAGGAGCCTGCCAGGAATTACAAGGAATTACAGTGGCCACAAGAGTCACAACTGGCAACAAAATGGATGAACAGGCCTCCGTTTTCAGGCGGTGGCTCCCCCAAAACCCTCTCAAATGGTGATTGGCCGGCTCGCTCATCCTCCTCATACACACCTAAAACTAGCCAGCAGCTACCGCTATTCATGCGCTGACGTCGTGAATTCGCCAACCTACGGCTCCTTCATTCTTGGGGTCTTCTTGTTTCCCTCAATGCCACCTTTTTCCACTCTTTGCTTTCCTGTTCTTTCCATCCCATTTGTCACCTCTTGTCCTATGCATGTACTGGGTGCATCTTAGCTGTCCTGATATGCGTTAGCCGAACCGAATATACCGAAATCAAAAACACGTTTCCACCAATATCGACTGCTTGCTTACTGATTGCTCGCTCGCTCCCACTCGACCTTGCTTGTCGGCCCAGAGACCGATATAGACTCTGGCTGTCTGGCCTCGTCGAAACCATATCACAACCACACACGTCCTCTCCCTTGGGTGTCGTAGCTGGATTAGCCTCCAGCCATTGGACTGTAGTCATCTGTTTTCCCGTGCTACTTGTGCTCTGTTTTGGGCTGAGCTGTCTTTGCTCTAACCTGCGGAGTGATCAGCTGCGCCTCTGGTCCTGTTCTTTTTTTCCTGCTTCTCTCTATCTCTACTTGTGCTCGTGCTCGTGCTCTTGCTCCTACCGCTACTCTCCTGTTCTCTTACTGTCAATTTGTGCTTTGCTTATCTTCCTCTGTACCTTTAATTGTACAAAGGGGGCTGGCCATCCAAGTCCAACCTTGACACCTTTTTTTCTCTTTCTTTCCGACTCCAACCACTACTTGGCTGCCTTGCCAGCTAAAGTCGTACACACACGTTAGCTACCTTGTCTGCTTACGCCCATACTTCGTCACAGCCATGGCTGCCGTTCCATTTCGGGTCAAGGCCCTCTTCGAATATACTTCGGAGCATGAGGACGATCTCAATTTTGCTGAGAGCCAACTCATCACAGTCACTGCTGAAGAAGACGATGATTGGTACTTTGGAGAATATACTGACGAATCGGGGGTGAAAAAAGAGGGCATCTTCCCCCGCAACTTTGTCGAAAAGGTTGAGCCAACAGCACCGCCGCGGCCCACCAGACGCAAGAAGCGAGACTCCATTGACCCCGCAACCGCTGTGAACCCACACCAGACTCTTGATTCTGCTCCCGCTGAATTTTCTGAGCCTCTTTCTGCTCCGCCAGGCCCGGACGTCGCCGCCGCCCCCGTCGGGCCTGTCTCAGATCAAACCGAAGCTGAATTCAGGGAGGAGCCGACGCCTACTTTTGCTTCCACTGCAACTACTGCTAGCACTGCTCCTGCTACTGCTGCTGCTCCTGCTGTTGCCCCTGCTCCTGCTGCTTCCCCCGAACTCATTCCCACCCCAACTTCCCCGCTTACTGAATCACATGCCTCTGCTCCGGCGCCTCCGGCGCCCCATTCAGTCAAAGCTCCCGAGCCGCATCCCCCGCAAGCCATTCCGACTTTAGCCTCGACTTCCTCAGTAGCCAAACCGCCCCCTCCGGCCCAGCCCAAGCCTACTGGTCCTCCACCTGTTGGGGGCAAACCAACCAACAATGCTTTCCTTCAAAGAATTGCAGCCTTCAACAAGGGTGGTGGTGGCCCTGTCGTGCCTGTCAAGCCTGGCCCATCAAACCAATACATCAAAAAGCCCTTTGTCGCTGCACCCCCTAGTCGCGATGCCTATGTAGCTCCCGTCCGCAACAACTTCCCCACCCCCAAGTTATACCGCCGCGATGAAGACCCTGAGGTCAAGGAGCAGGAGGCGGAAATCAAGGAAGCTGCCGCCAAAGCCGGCTTCCTCGTGGAGTCGGGCAATGATGCCGATGCTGAGGATCAGCCTAAGCCTATGAGTTTGAAGGAGCGCATGGCACTACTTCAAAAACAACAGCTAGAAGCTGCACAGCGTCATGCCGACATCGCCGCAAAGAAAGAAAAGCCCAAAAAGCCCACCAAGAAGCGGACTGAAAGCTTCGACATCATGCCCACCGCCCCTGAGGCTGCTGTTGGCAAAGGCGAATCGGCCGAACCTCCTGCGACAGGGGCTGTTGTTGAAGACGAATCCAGTCAATCGACAGTACCCATGTCGCCTCCTAGACATCGTGCCGCTAAGCACGTTGATGTTAGTGATGGGAATGAGGCTGACATGTCTGGCGCTGGAGAAACCACCGAGGGTCCCGAAGACACAGCTGAGCAGGATGAGTCTGTTGGTACTGGTGAATTGCCCGCCAGAAAAGATACGGTTGCAGTTGTAGATGAGGAGGAGGTTGAAGAAGAAGAGGAAGACGATGATATCGATCCCGAAGTTAGGAGAAAGGAAGAGCTACGGGCTCGGATGGCTAAGCTTAGTGGTGGTATGGGAATGCCAGGCATGGGTATGGCAGGCATGTTTGGTGGTCCAATCATGGGCATGGGCGGCCCGCCTGCTATTCGCAAGAAGAAACCCACGGCCCCTCAAGAGCGGAGATCGGTTGACCAACCACGTGATGACGAGCCTACGTCTCCTGTTGCTGCTCCGGCTCCAGCTCCAGCTCCAGCTCCGGCCCCAGCCTCGGCCTCAGCTCCAGCTTCAGCTCCTACCCCAATCCCAATCCCTGGAATCATGGCATTGCCTGGCATGACCCAAAAAGCCGGCGCCGGGGAAGATGCTGCTCCCCAAATTCCTGGCTCTTCTCCTAGATCTTCCGTGGACGTAAAACAGTCATCTGAGGTGGATACTGCTGAGGCTAGTGAGAGCAAATCATACCCTGCCTCACAAGGTTAGTTTTCCAGTATCGATGGTGCGAAGAAGCTGAAAATAGATCTAACACAATGAGACAGAGATTTCTAGAAGCCCGCCTGCAATCCCTACAGCTCCCAGAGTCCCGGCCCCTGAATGTAAGTATTAACAATAAACAACGACTGGCAACATCACTTTCTCATCTAATTGGTTGCCTCTAGCTCGGCCAGCTCCACCGCTCCCCCCTATTGCCCCCAGCGCTGTCGCAACATCTACAGCCGAGGTTTTATCGCCGAGCCCAGGCTCGGCCTCTGACGATGAAGAAACGGATGAACAGAGCCATACTGCTGCACATCAGAGCAGCCCCTCTTCTCCAGTTACTCGGTCTCCTCCTCCTCTGCCACCCATTGTGGCTTCTCCTTCATCTACCAACACTCAGCGTATCCCGCCTATTCCTCTTATGGCTTCTCCCGTCCAGGAAGCCCCCCCCTCCCTTCCTCAAAACAAGAGGCTTAGCCGGCCACCGCCTCCTATTCCCGATGCTACCCCTTCCATTCCCCAAGCCCAAACACGTGCACCTCCTCCGCCACCTCCGAGTGCTGCCCCCAGCCTTCCTCTCGCTGTAAAACCAGATGAAGAAGAGAAGGAGGAGGTTACGGAGTATGACGGTGACTATGATACTGATATTGCATCATCCGTCCCTCATAGAGACGCATTACATCGAGATGCCAGCCACCCCGAAGGAGAAGCTTCCACTGCCGCTCCACCCCCGCTTCCTACTTCGGCTCCTCCCCCCAGGGCAGTACCTCCTCGCGTTCCCTCCAGCCCAGCAACCACAAGTGATGGTCGCCGATCTCTCGATTTCCCTCGTACTGCACCGCCACCGCCACCTCCTCCTTCGTCCGCTCCCACTCAGCAAGCAGAGCCTGCAAACAATGGATATTCGTATAAGCCCCAACGCCAAAGTTTTAGCTACACTAGTAGACAAGCAATAATTCAGCCTATGATTGAAGAGGAGGAAGGGGGCTTTGCACAAGCTGCTTCCTCGGTGTTTGCCCCTCCCAGGGCTGCCCCGCCTGCTCCAGCCCCGCCTTCTACAATGGCGAACCGGTCGGCTAAACAATCATTCGATGGTGTTCGAGTGCCAGTCCGCCGGTCAATCGACGTTGGACGCCCCTCAATGTCAATGGAGTTTGGCTTTATCGCCGAAGACATCGATGTTGCTGCCCACACTCCATGGTTTACGCAAGACGGACAGGTGCCTCCGACTTTCCAAAACCGGGTGGACATATTGGTTGAGAGCGAGCATGAAACCTCCACCAACTCCGGGGCCAAGACAGTAGTCACCCGCCATATCTACGTTCTTTTCCAGGATTACTCACAGACGATTCTGACAGTCAAATATGACCCATACAATGCCTCAGATGTCGAGATTGAGCAGCGCCACGAGCCACCTCCGCGTGCTCTTCGTCAAGACCAACTAGAAAGCTCGTATGAGCGCTATGGAAAAGCCATTTTCCAAGCAGTTACTGGCAAAAAGGATTCTATTGTTGGTGATGGTACTCCACAGAAACTGGTCCTGGATCTGCTCCGTCCGTTCAATGATGTGTTGGGGCCTATTGGCACCCGCTCATATGGCGCGCTAGTCTACGCCAACATGGCCAACGCATCGACGCAACAAAATGACCAGATTCGGCCGGGCGACATTATCTCATTCCGCAATGCCCGCTTCCAAGGCAAGCATGGACCAATGCATGCCAAGTATTCGATGGATGTGGGCAAGCCAGACCATGTGGCAGTTGTGGCAGAGTGGGATGGCACGAAGAAGAAAGTGCGGGCTTGGGAACAGGGCCGTGAAAGCAAAAAGGTCAAGATGGAAAGCTTCAAGTTGGATGATTTGCGTAGTGGCGAGGTCAAGATCTGGCGTGTGATGCCTCGGACATGGGTTGGATGGAGTGATGCCAAGTGAGGGAAGATGTTGAGAAGCGGGGGAAGGGTGGCATTCTGGAAGAAAATGGATAGAAGGAAGGTTATGGTGTGATGCTGGCTGACTGTGTGTCATTTCTTCTGGAGAGGATATGCACGCATGGTGCTTAGTGCAGCTCTCTTTTTTTTTTCACATATACAGGCATACGCATGGGATGCTCTGCTCTCTCTATCTCTTTTTCTCTTACCCATCCGCCTGCTTGTCTTGCCACCTACATTTTGGGGATTGGTTTCATGTGTCCCTGGCTTGCAGTAGTTTTCTATTCATAATTTCTGATTTTCTTCTTCTGTTGCTTGATTTTTTTTGTTTCATTTCTTCATTCATTTTGTCATTCATTTTTTTCATTCATTTTGCATTAGTTATTAACGCTTCTTTGCGCTCATTCAATCAGTTTCCCCTAAATGCCAAGTGCAACTCGTGGCTTTGATGTATGCGTGACGCGACCTGCACCCACGTAGCAAGCTGCCAATGAAGTGAGGGGTGAATGGGCACATGCACAAACTATCGGAGTGCGTCAAGCTTACACTCTTTCCCCAGCATGACATTTTGTACTTCGTATTTCAAGTGCCCGAGGTGTCAGGCATATTTTTTGGCATTCCTGCCCTGTGTCTAGGGTTGGACTTTGCAGTATGAGAAGGGCATGTGTGCATGTGTGCATGTGTGCATGTGTGCATGTGTGTGTGTGTGTGTGTGCGTGTGCGTGTTCGTGTGCGTGCGTGGCGCGGTCGCGCATGCATCTTATCAATCTTGTCCCATGGGGAGCCAAAGGGAACACACGCATACGGGGCAAACTTGGGGCGGGAAGATAATAATAGGCTAGTTGAAGCCAAACTAAACATGTACACTTGTCCTTCCTCTAGGTAGTACGAGGGGTTGTAGTTACGTGTTCGTGTTGCACAAGATTTGCCACGGAAAAGAAGAAAAGAATCTTCTTCGTCAAGGCCATCTGTCCCTCCTCTCCAGTCAAGATTGATTGGCCCCAGAAAACGGTAAGTGGGGGATGGGGAAGATTGCATCTCGACTCCGCCTCCACGGGACGGGCTCCTTTTGAGGTCCGTTGGCAAGTCACGAGAAAGGAGCTTGAGTGGATGGGAGCCAAACTAGGTGAGCTGTGCTTTGCTGGCAACCACTTCTGCGCCTGCACCTGCATTCTCATGTTAGCGAGGTCTTAGGTTGGAAGCATGCCTACACCACGTATCTCAGTCCTCCTCTTCTAAGAGGATGCGAAGGCTGGGGAGTGATGAGCATGTGCATCTAGATACCTGTGTAGACGCTAGCTGAGACAACCCAGCAGTTATCTTTCTTCGATGGCTGGAAAGGAAAAAGGAGGTAATAAAGGAGCCTGGGGTATTATTGTTCTGATAAGTAGAGACAAATTCTGTACAATGGAAACAATAGAACGGTCATACGAGCCCAGCGAAAGGCAGCAGGCGAGAAGCAAGCTTAGCCCTGTTTCCCAACAACACGGGCAAATAAGCAACCCTACTCGAGCCATGCCCTAACAAAACAGGGCGAGCAAGACGGCAGATGACTTCTCTCGATACAAGACACCGCCCAAGACCTCCTGAGAGTTCCTGCCACCTTGCCTTCGGCCAGATTCAGCTTTTCTTGGCCTTAGGCAACATGTCGTAGCGTAAAAAGAGAAGAGAAGAGCAAAAGGCTGTGGAAAATTCAGCAAAAGTCGGTGCAAGCTTCGGCTTGTGTCTTGTGCAGCAATCTGCAGCAGGGATGGCATTCCTGTAGGCCACATAGAACAATCAGGCCAGCAAAGGGAAGGGAAGTGAAAGGGAGGGAAGGGAAGGCAGACAGAAAGCAGCAAGACCGAATCCACAAACGATATGGGAAGATGCAGAAAGCTATCTTTTGCTGGTCTTCTGGTCTGCTGGTCTGCTGGTCTGCTGGTCTGCTGGTTTGTCAGTCTGTCGGTGTGTCGGTGTGTCGGTGTGTCGGTGTGTCGGTCTGCTAGTCTGCTGGTTTCATTGTCTTCCCCGCCCATCAAAAAGTGGGCCAGGAATGGGAGAGCGTATTGGGGTGGGCGCATTGTACGTGAATGGTACTATCGGAGGTGCTATACCTGCTCAGGGAATTTCATGACCACCCCTGGTACAGGGTACAAGCCCAAGGCACGCATTTTAGCAAGCATAGCATTGCTGTCCATGTACGGACGCCCAACCATGACAACACCGACTAAGTAGCACACCCAACACCCTGCAATAGGACTGCTCTTGGCCTGTGGAAAGACACACATGCAGAGGCAGGCAAAAGTGATAGAAGGAATGAAGGTGGGCTTTACGCTGGGGTTTAGCCCTTGCTCGTTGTTATAGTAGCAGTTGGGAGGAAAAAATGGGCGGACGGGCGGGTAGATTTGATTTGATAGCTTTGCTCCATGTCAGGCAGCGACACGGCACAACCCAAGGAGCTTTTTTTTTCTTGGGGGGATTGGGGGGGGGGGAGGGTTCTTCTTCTTCTTTGTCTTTGTTCTTTTTGGCCGGAGAGAGGGGCTTGCTTATACGCTCAAGGCATCGATATCGATGGCATTGACGGACGTACAAGATGAGCGAGCATTGGACTGGGTTTTAGCAGCAGGGATTGATGATGAGGGACCAAGAGACTAAAGCAGAAATGCACATGGATAAGAGACGGGGGGAAGGGCCTAGTATTCCTTGTGGAGCAAAAGCAACAAAAGACCCAGGGCTTGGCCATTTGATATAATTTATCTGCGCCTGGCTCAATTCAGCTGTTCAGTCAGTGACGGTGACTTGTGAATCAGACAACAACGACAACGCCAACACCAACGCCAACGCCAACGCCAACGCCAACACCAATACCAACACCAACACCAACACCCACCAGCACCAACACCAACATCAACACCAACACCAGCCCCAGCCCCAACCCCAGCCCCAACCCCAGCGCTAACTCAGGGAGAGGCTCTACCATCTTTTGGTCCTTGGCAACGCTCGCATGCGGAGTATACAGACAGCAATAGTGGTAGTAGGTCACATACCGCACTGCACGCACATCCTTGAAAGTTGAGATAGAGTTTGAAGCTTGGCCTGGAGCTCGGAGCGTGAGGCACAACGAATGCATGTTCCACGTATCCTTGTCTTTCTCGACGTCATTCCATAGGCGTGATTTGCTTTATTTTTTATTTTTCGTTTTATGGCTCTCCGATCTAGATTGGGCATAGGGAAGGAAACAAGCAGCATAGAGGAGGCGAGAGGCCAGGGGAGGTGAAGGTCAGAGGTCAGAGGTCAGAAGTCAGAGGCCAAAGGCCACACAGAGCCCAAGAGCCCAGAGCCCACAGCCCACAGCCCGGAAGGAAGCACAAGCTGCAAAGGGAAACTGCCTTAACAAGAGCGGGAACATGAAATGGAATATAGAAGCCGCCCCATAAAGCAACTGCTTTGCCGTGCCTACCAACGCTGCAAGCTAAGAGTGGAATCTTGGGAAGTTGCGTGCTTAGGAGTTGGAAGCTGGAAACTGGAAGCTGGCAATTGCAAACTGGAATATAACCTTTCTTATGTTCCTGCCTGCCTGGCCACACCAAAATACTCGTGCTCGACTCCGGCCTTGACCTCAAGCCTCAACCTCAGCCTTGGCTGACTTTTCTTTTAATCTTTTCCCTTCTCCTCTAGTTGTAACTGATTTTATATGTTGCTGCGATCTTTGCTACTTACTACTGTCCGTCCTGCTGTTCTTCGCCATAAGCCGTCTTCTCTTTCTTTATCTTTAATCACTCCATGTGTTCATCCAATATTTAATCTCTAGATTCTAGTCTATTCTACTTTGTTTTGTTTTGTTTTACTTTGTTTTGTTTTGTTTATATTCCTGCTTCCTCTATCCTTCCACAAGACGCTTTATCTCGTTGCTTTTTTTGTCTTTTTTTGGGCCCTATCCTACCCTACCTACCATGGCGCCACCATCATCATTACCACCGCCCACCTGCGAATCTCTTCTCGACTCCGAGTTAGACTCAGAAGCCCCCTCTGCTGTGTATGACTCCGGATCGTCACGATCGTCGTCCGAGTGCACAAACCAGCTCGGCTCTGAAAATGTCTCTCCTTCCACAAACCTATGCTCTCGATCATCTGCAGAAACTTTGGCCTCCACAATTGCGTCGAGTGTTGAAGAAGATGACTGCAACGATAGAAATCGGGTCTTTAGCCGGGACTCAGATCCAGACCCCGACTATGAAATCGCCCAGCTTGATCCCTACACGCACGAAATCACAGATCCCACCGTGCGGCCATCAAACCCCGCCGACTTTGCCAGACTCTTCCCTTCCATGAACCGCCTCTTCATCTGCCACGACGATTTCACCAACGATGGCAACATGAATCTCCGTGTGACTACGGATGCCACCTATCGCAACCGTCGTATTTCCATGCAGTTGTTTCACTTGAGGATGTACGACTTGGCCCGCCGTGACTTCTCCTTGCGCCGCTACTGCAGAGACTCCGGTCGTGAAGTATGCAGCATCAAGCGCAAGTATATCAAACGACCGACGACCGAGGCCAAGCCCTCAATGACCAGTGTATTAAAAAAGAGCTTTTCTCTCCGCCGAAGCCACCATTCCCACCCGGCCAGTACCAACCACAGTCGCACCTCATCGCCATCCCCAAAAATGGCCCACAACACTGCCCACGACCCCGTGGCCCACATTCCATTGTGCTGTGGCACTGCCGGCAGCGACGAAAGCCAGGGAAGTAGCCAGGCAAGCAGCAGCAGATCCACGACCTCTTCGATTTCTGAATTTTCAGCGTCTGCCTCCGCGCTGCTAGCCCAGCCACAGCGTCCTCTAGCCACTGACACCATCAAGCTAGAGTTCTCCAACTATGCCCGTGTCGACGTCACTCGGTGCAACGCCCGCAACGCCTTGGGCTACAGATTTGACTGGTGGGGCAACAGCTACTCTTGGCACCGCGTAACCGACGAGCAAAACATGCCTGGCGTCGTCTCCTTCCACCTGTATCGCAACAGCGAGCCCGTTCCACTGGCACACCTTGTCCCCGAAACACGGTCGCCCAATCAAGTCGTTGCCGATGAAAATGCCAACGGCTGGATCCCCCCTTGCCACATGTGGATAAGTGACAATGCCATTCTAACCGAGCTCACCGACCATGCTGACGTTATCGTGGCTACGGGCTTGATTTCTTTGGTCGATGACTGTATCCGTGCGAGATGGCAGAAAAAGCCTGTCCAGAAGCCGCGCCATCGCATGTCGCTGTTGCTAAACCCATCTTCCCCACTATCTATATCCCATGGCAGAAATAGGGCCCAGTCTCTCAACTCCGAGAACCGCGAGCCTCATGCCGACGAAGCTGCCACAGCAAATCGTGCTCAAAACCTATCGTTTTTGGCGGGGGGCGAGCTGGGCCCAGTTTCCACCCATACTCCGAAGCTGAAAAAGGTCTTGCCCCGTCTGCATCTACGGATGCCGTTCCCCCGCCGTCCCTCTCCCTCTGTCACCAAAAACTCCAGTCCCCTACGCTTTATTAGCCCCTTGCCAACGACCATACAGTATTAAATACCTCTGTTATCTGATTTGCACAGCACACTTCTTGCTTACATACTACTATCTTGCATTCATGTTTGTTACCATGATACCACTCGCGACCTGCGTTTACTCATTTTCTGGCTCAATCTCCTCGTTTGTACCGAGCTCTCCAGCCTCTTACACGCCTCGTTCAGGCTCGCCCTCCATTTCCTATCCTCTCGTTACTCCTTCTTATGCTGCCCTTGCAGCATCATTTGTTCTAGATTATTGATGCGTAATAGTATAATTTCCCTTTTTTTTTCTTTTTCTTGTTAGAAATTTCCAGCGCTATGGGGGCTACTTGATGATGATGATGATGATGTTTATACCTTGGTTCGCCACATACATGCCATGCCATTCATTAGGCATCAGTTGTCTTTGTCTTTGCTTTTTCTTTTTCTTTTTTCATCCCATTGTCCGCTTCTCAGTGTTAATCAATACCTCCTTTCCTCCCTATGCATCACTCTTTTTTTTTTCTTTTTTTTTGCAGGAAAAAAAGAAAGAAAAAGAATATATATATATATATATATACAATATTTCTTTTGTCTCGCCATAAGAAGCCCTAATACACTCCCCTCCTCCCCCCCTACATGTACTGTATTTCGTAAATAAATAAAAAGAAAAACAAAATAACCCAAAATAATACTCGGGAAAAAAGAAAATGTTCCCGATCTTGCATTAGACATGTAGGACATGCTACGTCACCTGCGCCATCATCAATACATCATAGTCTGTTCCTGCAGCCCATCATCATTGCTTCCACCACCAAACCAAGTGCCAAAGTCCAACTTCATCAGCAGATGACTAATCCCGCCAACACGCAGAGGCACATACTCTGTCTCCTCAACCACGTCTCCCTCGCCATCCATAGTCGTAGCAGCAGCAGTGTCGTCTTCGATATCAGCCATGAAAGACGAATCAGCTTCGAGCGCCCGCAGCGCTGCCACGACATCCTGGGTAGACCGCTTGACTACTTCTTCAACGACACGCAGATTGTGTCGTGCCTCTTTTTCTTCCTTGGCCAGGTCGACAAAGGCATCCACCACGCCCGCATCTTCTTCCAGGTCGATTGACGCCCATATCTCCTGCAGGCTATGTATCAGAGCGACGAGCTGGTCGACATTCACTAGAAGGTTGTACAGGGAGTCGGTAAAGGACGATTGAGTCAGGAAGAGGGATTTAGCGAGCGCTCGCAGGTATACGCGATGGGCTACCGAGATCGACTGTGGATCCAAGGTACTTGTTGCATATCGATGACCCCCTCGCCTTGAAGCAGGCCGAGAGCCAGAGTGCCTGCTATCCATGTCGTTCCGAGATTCTGGGATAGTTGGCTTTTCGTGCAGCCAAATATCACCATCCCCCTCAACGTCGTCGTCATGTGGATCTTCTTGCTCCTCGTCTAGACCCGCCCCATCAGATTCTGAAGCCGCCCCGCTTTGGCGTGGGTTTCGTGTCTTTTGAGGATTGTTGTTGCTGAGCCTAGATGGATTATTTGACGAAGAAACCAGCCAAGAATGAAAGTTATCCCAAAGCCCTGCCACAATCTCCGATTGTAGATACGCCTCGGTCTCGGAAAGAAAGAAGACAGCAGCACTGCACGTGACCCACGCACTTCTCATGGCCAAAGAACGTGTCTGCTGCCGTTGCCGCAATAGCTTCACTTGAACACTGCCAAAGCCGGAGCTTCCTCCTGGCGGTCCGGGCGGAGCTGGGTGATGTCTCCGCAGAGCAGTCGCCTTCCAGAGATCTGTTAGCCTGAGATGGGCGCGCTTGATAGACAGCAGATATGAGTTGATTGCAGAGTATATCTGCACATCCGACTGGGCAAGGAACATGTCGAGGGGCGATGGTATCTCTGGTATTGTCAGCATTGTCGGCACAGCAAAAAGTAAGTTTCTAAAGGGGGTGTCTGCGATGGTAGTGCTAGTCGACTTCGAAGAAGCCCTAGCCGCTAGCTTTAGCGGCGTCTGGGGCTTTGACTTTGTGAGTTCAAGCCGAATTAGCTCTCGCGCAAGCTCCAGCTCTTCATCTTCGTCGGCGTGGAGACCTTGCATTGAGCCCAGTGTAGCCCACACCCTGCCAAGCACCCGTGTCACCTCACCCTGCTTTACAGTGACATTACCAAGGGCGTCTCGTTTCTCATAAGCAAGATTATCAGCCCTCCGCCAGCGGCTACGATTCTTCTCGTCAGCCTCGTGAGTGAGTATCATGGCAAATTCTCCTCGGCCAAGAAGAAAGAACTCTCGAAACAGCATGACTGTCGAACAAACCTGCTCGAGAGGTAGAAGCTTTTGCAAAACGCCTTTCGACAGAGCCAAACGAACGCAGTTGATTGTACGGCTAAAGTGCTCTTTATTTATAGGATGGGAGAGCTTCGACAGCTCGGTCAGTTGGATCGACAACAACTGCCTCCCGACTGGGCCGGATTCTATGGTGGTTCGGACTTTAGGGTGGTTAAGGGCACGGCCTACAAAAAGCATGGACGAAGCGGCAGACGGTGTTACAAATTTCGGAAGAAGATCAGGGGCAAGCGCAAACTCCTATCACACATGAAGCGCCAGGTTAGAATAAACAATCATGCAGAGCCGCGGGTCAAAGTGCCATCATAGACTAGGAGAAAAGTATACCTCTGCTGGTGTCCTCTGAATGAAGAAATCCGTGACACCAGATCCCGGCAGTCGCCCGTACAGAATCCAAGCAGCTGCTTGTTTGAGCCAGGCCATCTCGGCCGCTTTGACGAGACCAATCGCTGCAGTTTCAATATCTTCATAGCCTGTCTGCATTTCCTTGCGCAGCCAATCAACCAGACGAGCACCCGCGCAGGGCTTACCCTCGTCAACTCGCAAGATAAACTGCACGATTTCCCAAAGCCACTGCAGCCTTCGCGTCCAAGTCGAAAATTCCCCAATGATAGCAGTTAAGGGAACGGCCTTGTACGCACCCACCAGAGAAGAATCCCCGGATAAAATGCTCTGCTCTACCCTTAGTATGCATCGCTGAAACTCTTGCAGGTGTTCTGTTTCAATTGCAGTAGCCGCAGCTCGACATATCATGGATGGATGGGTTGACCGGACTTGGCCTGAGTAGCTCTGGAGCTTTGTGTTGAGTTCGCTCAGCTCTGCGCAGTTAGCAATCAGCTGTCGCTCGGGCGCTGATATAGAAGCTGCGTTGGCGATCCTTTCCGTTGCATTTTCATGTGTAGTGGAAGAAGCGGAGCTGGGATCGGAGCTGGACGGCGTCAAAAGCGGTGACGGGTTTCCCGCCAACGAGAGAAGAATCTCGTGAAGCATGGGCAATCTCTATGAAGCCTGGGTTCACTTGGTCAGATTTGTAAGAAACAATCGCAGCAATTAAAGCACAACATGATAGCTTGGGCCTACCCGGATAATGGCTGAGATTCAAACTGATGCTTAGCTCTCCGATCGCGAAACCATAGAATAATACAACCACAAATCTCTAGACGACACAAGCACATGAAAGGAAAAGCTCAATAGCGTGAAACATAAGAGACTAGGAGAAAGAAAATAGACGCGGCTAAGGAGGCTTTGTTCAAAAAAGGAATGGTAGGAAGAGCATTGATTGGGAGCAAAGCCGTAATGCCCCAGCTGCTACTTACTCTCAATGCTGTCTCAATCGTCGCAAAATTGACTGTCCCTTCGTTGACATCACCCAAGAGTTGTTGCTGACTAAGATATTATATTATTTGTTTGTTTATTCTCTAGGGTTGTGAGCACCCAGTTAGTAGGGTTAGCTTGTTACTATCGCATTTGCGATATGCTAATGCCTCCAGTACATGTTATAGTTGCCGCCTCTCCCCCCCGCCAAGCCGTCCATCTCTAATTCTTCTTTCTTGGGCCTGAGCTGCTGCTACTTGTCCTGCTGCTGTTGCCATAAACAGGTTTTGGATTCTCAGACACAAGCGTATTGCCGTCTTCACCACCTACAACAATGTTCCCACCACCTTTGGCTACCTTTCCAACAACCATACCTTTAGCCACACTCTTCAAAATAGCCTTGCGTGATACGCCAGTGACGTCAATGTACACCAAGGCTACATTTTTGAAGCCCGATCCAACATTGCGTGAGACATTGCCAGCCTCGGTTCCCCAACGATGATCCACAATGCTGGTAACGCTGTTGGACGTGCCCACCAAAAGGTTTTTTGCTGCATAGTCAATGCCATCAGCCACGGTGTTGAAGGCTATCAGTGACTTGTTCAGCATGCCAGGCTTGTAGGACTCAATGACATTTCCATTGGCGTCATAGCCCCGTCCTGATCCATCCTTTTTTCTGCCAAGATTGGTTCCAAAACTATGGGCCATCTTGCCGATATGGCCCACGGTAGCCGAAGATACCTGTGCAGCCTTTGAAGAGATATTGTTGATTTTGCGTACTCGCTCATGAGTGGACGGTTCAAATGAAACAGGGGCAGACGTTGGCTCTGTCTTTTTAATGTAGGATTCAGCTTGATTTTGCATCGTCTGTGTGAGAAAATCTGAAGTCGTCACAACTAGCCGAGAGGCCATCTTGGCGCCGCCAACTATAGATGACTTGTTGTACGCAGGATGGAGATCGCGCTCGCAATAGGTTAGGCTTGTGGGAGCAACGGATATTGAATGCCCCCCTTGAGCAGGAAACGATATTTCGACAGGTTCTAGTAAGGGCTTGGTTAGTAGGGCCATTTATCACATCTGCTACTATTGCCTGGCACCATTGCTGAAAACCTACCCTTTGAACCATGATTGATCTTGCTGTCTTCAACAGTATACCCTTCGCCAATCTCACCGACAACACTGCCATCTTCTTCATTTATGAGTACTATGCGGCCAGAGGGCCCTGCACTATGACTGCCTGGCGCATATGCCTGGCCGGGAGCAAATTCAGCAGGATTGTAAGCAGGAAGAGTCTCATGAGATTTAGGCCTGGCGGACGTGGAAGCGAAATTTAAGTCTTGGGCATCACCAAAGGCCTCTTTTTCCTTTTCTGACCGCCAAAGTCCCGCCGCAGCAGGCTTGGGCGGAGGTACTCTCTCCAAGAAGGCAGTACATTGGGCCAAAATTGTTTCAAATGTGTCGACATCTTCCTGAAGATCTTTGCGAGAACCAGGAGTAGGGAACTCGATGCGGGTAAAGGCGCCGCTGCTAGGTCCGAGATCCCATCGTGGGATTAGATAGCTGGTTGGTGGCTGATGATATATCTGCGTGGTTGCGGGAAGTGGAAGGTCCAACTCTGGTGGAAGATACAAGTGCAAGTAGAAATCTTCTTCCTGGGATTTGGGGCCTGAGCGACTATCATAGGGTGGTGCCGTAGGGACCATTAAGAGTGACAGTGTTTGAGGGCCAGTTCGCGTCAGACATTCCTCTTTGCCATTAGCAACGTGATAGGCTTTCACGCCATTTATGGCGTAAAGTAGTTTAGGGTCCTAAAAGCACACGCGAATTTGAGGGTTAGCAAAAGCCAGTCCCGACGTGTTGACAGGGCAGAAGACAAGCTGCAAGTAGACGCATAGGATAGGCGGGCGAATGAATAGGTGCTATCGGGAGGGCAACTCGCTTACGTTTCGACTGGTAGCCATGTTTTGACCGACTGTGTTTGCACCCAAGATATATAAGTAGTAGGCAAATAAGATGCAGTTGGATATACGTAGAGATAAAGCCGAAGAGCTGTAAGATAGCAGATTGGGATGCCTTGTACAGTTGATGAAGGCTGATTGAGCAAAGTAATATGCTCGAGGATACCAGCCCCCTTAGAGACAAGAGCGGGGTTTCTCAAAGGTACGCTTGGCGAACCTGACGACTGAGATTTGGAAGTCAAGGGGGTTTGCTCACTGTGGCGCTGCAGTCGCTGCAGTACCTCTCTTGGTCTTTATTTTTGCGGGAGGGGTTTTGTTGGTTAGTTAGCAATCCGAGAGCCAAATGAAATGAAGACAATCAGAAGAAGAATGAAAGGGAAGAAGAAAGGGGGTCGGCTTTCAAGATAAAGCAGTCGAAACGTCAGAGCTAGCCAAGTTAATGCTAAAGCCAAAAGAGAAAGGTAGTGTGGCGCTGAAACGAGAGGGAGAGAGGGCGACCACTACAAAATTTCATCAATATAGCTTTGCTATAAAACTCAATAAGTTAGTTATGTAGAGCATTACAGGCGTCTAAGCCCCGCCCTCTTTTATTCCAGGGCTGAACAACGCTGGCTCATACTAAGCGCCAGAGTTTGGATAAATTTACATTCACGAGACAAATTCCCCCCCCCCCCCCCCGCGCGCATCTATCTCAAATTGGCAGTTAGCTAGCCGTGAAAGCTTCTTAATCAATGGCAGTGCACTTGTCATTTTGTCATTCTCCCCTTTAGCGCTATAATTAGTCTAGTAGTCTATATAACACTGTACCGCTAGGTAGTATATGGTCATTGCTCTCAAGAACTAAGCCCTCGAAGAACCGAGGACAGCTATGCTCAAGAGGCCTCCCCAATAGGCCAAAAAAGAAATGCCTTCTCACACAGGGAGAGACAGTGAGGGAAATAAAATAAAAGTAGATAAAAGGCTGTACACATAATGTTTGTCCTCGTCCGTTATTAGAGGGGAAGACAAAGGCTACCTGCTTTCCTACAGTGCATCATGTCTACACTATGGGTGGTTCACACTGTAATATATACTGTGATGTTCTTGCAGAACCCTAGAGGCTGGTATAGACCCTAATCTAACTACCGTCGTCGACTCTGTCCTGACATCCTCTCTTTCTCTCACTGCTCCGTCTTGTGCTACTTGGGTGCTTCGAGCTCTCCAATGCCTCCACGTGCCTCGAAAAAGCTTCTTTGGCGACTGCTGCAACCTTGATTTGAGCACTGCCACAACAATGGACCAATGGGTCAACAAACGTTAAGAGAGGCCTAATGCCAGAATTGCTTCTTAGGCTGCCCCACCTAAAGAGATAGATCAACCATAGGCATGGCCGCACAGCAAAACACATTTCCAAGTGCTTGAAAAAAGCAATACGACTATTGTCTCACGGACTTGGTCTTGGTATTTTGCGTGATGGAAGAGCATGTCACCGACTGGAATCGATGTTGACAAGAGATTGAAAATCTGTGTCTTGCGTCTCGCCCGAGGGCTAACAAACTAAGCATGTGCATACATAACATGGACGATATATAGACCATAGTTGACTTCCAGGTCGACGGGTAGCGCAAGGGGGGGAAGAGAGAGCCAGGAGGGGCTTTTAGTAGTCGTGTCTTCGGGTATTTGCAAGCTTGGATCATGGATCAGGTCAAATCACCCCTACAAGACATGCATGCCGAGGCTGCTTTTTTGGTGCGTGTGATATAACTGTACAGAAGAAAAGACGAGAAAATACAGTTGGCTTCTAACCTAACCTGGTCGCCTGAAATCCTAAGCAGAGCTAGAGATAAGGCGACGCGATGGTTGGGATTACATCCACATTCCCTAGTAGAGAAGCAGCAGCCAGGCCGGCCCATGATTGGCTCTGGAACCAGTTAACATAGTTTGTAGCTTACGCCGGGCTCAGGTCAGGGTGGTAGCGGGCACATAACCTCTGAAGAGAAGGTCGTATCAATGGATACTTTCGTCAGACGGCTGCTTGGCCATGTCTGCTTGCTGCCGGTGCTACAGCCGGTCGAGGGCTGGGAAACATGAAAACAAACAAGGCTTTGAAAAGCTGAAGCAGCCATTTCACTTGACCGACACCAACCGTGGTGTATACGGCTATGCAGATATGATCCATGGCCGCATTGCTTGGATGCTGCTTGCCGTGCTGTATGTTATGGAACTGTCTTGTATTGTCTTGCACATAACTGCGTTGCATCTCTTTGGCCTGGTTTAGGCCGCAGTGCCTTCTTTTTTTTTTTTTTTTCCTTCTTTTTTTTCTCTTTCTTCTTTCATCATCTCTCTTCCTTTTGCCCTTGCCTTCTCTCTCTTCTGGCTTGGGCCATGATTGAAAGGGAAGGAAGGCCGTTGGGTTGAGCTATACCTAGGCCCAGTTAGTTGTCTGTGTTATACATATGTCGATACATATCATGGCGCATATTACCAAGGCGTTTTTTGATAGGGCCTAACAGACAGACCTAACAGAAGGAAGGATCTTGCTCTGGTTAAGGAACTTGCCCTTTGCCTTTTGCACGACTGTCTCGCAAGACGGACTGGACTGGTGGCTCGAGGTTTTGCTGGCTTGCTGGAAGGTGCATTCATATTATTTGCCCAAAGTTGCAGTAATGACGGTGTAGCATTATCCGACTATTCTAATGAGCAAATCTTGCAATAGTCAAGTCATGGCCTGTAGCCATCTTGATTTGCTCACCAGTGCTTGCATACCCCGATTTAACAGCTAAAAACTTGCCGCGCTCTTGGCGTTATCTTTGTTTGCACTTTTATCTTTGTTTGCACTTTTATCTTTAGTTGCACGTCAACTTTTGCCAGGCTGGTTTTGCTTGTCTTTTCCATGCTGCTGTTGAGAAAGGGCTGGTGGGGCGGGTTGTATCCATATCCCATCCATACAGGCGAGTGAGTGAGCTAAGCTGAGGGTCTGGAAGCTACTCCAAAACACATGTTGTTATTCTTTCCGTATGCAGCCACGAGCAACCCCCAAGCATAGCATAGCATACAACCACAATCGCAGTCTTTGTTGTTCTTCCTTCCCAGTTTTCTTGAGTTTTGTGCTACATTTGGCAATAACTAGACTGTACTAAGGAAGGGAAAATCCGAGGTGGGTTTAGGCACGGTTTATTTGCATGCGTTTTGGGAAGGATGGTGGTTTTCTTGAGGCCAAATTAAGGCCGTGGCTCTTTTGCCTGTTCTTCGCTAGGCTAGCTAGCGTACTTGGGTTTTGCTGGTTGTTGTTTGGATTCGGGTTGTTCTGGCTTCCTCCTACCTTGTCTTTCCCGTCAGTTTTGTCGTTCTGGCAAGGTGCCCCCATTTTAAGGCAGGATCCATCCCGGGTTGATATAGTGCTGTTGTTGTCTCTGTTGTTGGTTTTCAGTCGGCTTATCTTATTGAGTGTGTTCTGTCTCCTTGTGTATTTGTTTATCCCTTGATTAGACAAAGGCTCCTCTAGCTTTCTCTTCCCTATTCTTCCCCTTCCCACAAGACAAAACAAGACAGAACAAGACAAAGATGGGTCGGGAAGGGGATGAGGGGGCGAGGGGGAAGAGAGAAAAAGACCCGTAGTGCGAGCGTAGCGTAGCGTTGTGCTGGTGTTGGTTGTTGGCTGCACGTACTGCAGTTGCGTTGCCAGCCAAGCGGGCCAGCCAGCCCAGGGCTATCCCGTCATATGGCTACGGGCGGTTGGAATGGCTTTTCAAAAAATAAAAAAGTCGAACGCTTTAAGTGCAAGATGAGCCCGATTCTCAAGTCCCGTAACAACTTCGACAAAAACTGCCAATGCTGTGATTCTTCAACCTACTGTCACGACTTCTAGTTTTGAACTTACTACGGCAACCGCAACAGCAGCAGCAGCTTATTAACACCGGAACACCGGCAAGAGCGAGTCTTTTTTGTTTCTGATCTTTCTATAGCTTTTGTCTCCTCCATCTCCATCTCTCTGCTTCGTTCTTGCTTCCGTTCGCTTGCGCTCTCTCTCTCATTCTCTCATTGTCATTCTCTCTCTTTATCTCCTTCTCACCTCCCTCCCTCCCTCCCTCTCTCTCTCTCGCTCTCTCTCGCTCCCGCTCTCGCGCTCTCTCTCGCTCTCTCCCGCTCTCGCTCCCGCTCTCGCTCCCGCCATCTTTTTCCTCTTTATTTTCTTCCTCTTCCACTTCCACTTCCACTTCCACTTCCACTTCCACTTCCTCTTCCACTTCCACTTCCACTTCCACTTCCACTTCCACTTCCTCTTCCACTTCCTCTTCCTCTTCCTCTTCCTCTTCCTCTTCCATCTTATTCCCATCTCTTTTTTTCTTCCTTTTTCTCACCTTTTCTCACCTTTTTTCACCTTTTTTCACCTTTTTTTTCCTTTTTTTTTCTATCCCATACCCCCTCACCATTTTCAGCTTTTTTCCTCTTGCTTCCTTTTGGCAATCGCACTGATACTGGGGCAGGTAAGTACCATTTCTTGTTGATTAGTATAAACTACCTTCAACATTCGAATCCCCCCTGCCGTCATATCAGCCTCTGCCCTTTTTCTTTCTTCCTTTTCCTTCTGTTTTTTTTTCTCTCTTCAACTTAAGTTCAT